>CAWUFW010019017.1:0-201255 GCA_963921515.1 Calotriton arnoldi | reverse complement strand
TAAAGAGACTAGAGGGGTGTGTTTAGCAATAAATACATATATTTTGAATATATACCTGGTGTGGTGCTCTTTCATTTGGTCACTCAAGAGATTATAGGCTGGTAAAACAAGCTGCTTTACATTCCTTCAAGACTTAGCCTGAAGGCTGCTCTCCATAGCTACCACTAGGATAGCTTTCAATAACGTTGTCTTTAACCTATCTCCAATAAGGGGTTGTTTGGACTGGTGCAAGGTGCCCAATATAATTAGTGGACAGCATATGCCAGGCCAACTTCTCACATTGGTGTGCAGCGTGTGGGATTCCAGCTTGCTATTGATTTACCAGATAATCTCAATTGAATTGATCAACTGAAAACCACTAAAGGTACCTAAGGTACATATAATTTAAGCTTAGAATACAGTAAGTTCTACTGAACTTAGAGTTGTGTGTTAAGGGATAGCACAACCCTTTCTACAACCCAAGAGAGTTTAGTAGGCCACACTAGAGTAGGTAGTGCATACACCACACCACGCAAGTAATGTCTTTAAGGGTAGGATCTAAAGAATCCTTGCAGGAAGCCACTGAGCTTCCACCCTCCAAGTATGATACACTCCCATTCTTGGAATTGAGAGCTTTATGCAACTTGAGAAAAATAAGGACAGGCCAAAGCCCCACCACCCAACACCTCAAGGAGTTGTTGGTGGCTTATGACCTTAGTAGGCCCTTGGGGACTGAAGGGGCAGGAGCTGAGGGTGGGGCAGATGATGAGGATGGGACCAGGGGTACCAGTACCCCCAGTCCCCCCTCTGAAACTGGCCAGGAGGGCGACAATGGCCCTGACCTGGAAAATCCAACCCCTCCTGAGGAAGATGAAGAGGAGGATCAGAATGATGCTCCCTTTGTCCCACCAGGAAGGATTGTGAGTGTGCCCAGAAGGTCTAGATCTTCTTCTCAGGAGTCTAACCACTCTGGCACCTCAATAGGGAGCTCTGTCTCATCTCATAGGAGGGAATCCTCTCATGAGAGAAGAAAGAGGCTGGTTCAATATGAGGAAGCTCAGCTTGAACTCAAAAAGAAGCAACTAGCCATAGACAGGGAGTCCCTAGATCTCTTTAGAGAGAGAAGAAAGTTGGGACTAGAGTCCCATGGTGGCAGCCATGTCCCTAGAGATAGGGAAAGGTCCTATGACCATAGGAACCTGAGCAAGATTGTCCCTCCCTATCAGAATGGGGATGACATCCACAAGTGGATAACTGCTCTAGAGAGGGCCTGTAAGGTACAGAAGGTCCCTCAGGAGCAGTGGGCAGCAATCTTGTGGCTCTCCTTTGCTGACAAAGGTAGAGATAAGCTCCTCACTGTTAGAGAGGAGGATGCTGATAATTACAAGGTCTTGAAGAGTGCTCTTATTGATGGGTTTGGCCTAACCACTGAACAGTACAGGTTGAAGTTCAGAGATACCCAAAAAGCACAGACTCAAGACTGGGTAGACTATGTGGATTGTTCTGCCAAGGCTCTGGAAGGCTGGTTGATGGGCAGTAAGGTGTGTGACTTCTCAGGATTGTACAATCTCATAATGAGGGAGCAGATTCTTAATAACTGTCAAAATCAGCTGTTGCATCAATACCTGGTAGACTCTGATCTGACCTCTCCCCAAGAATTGGGAAAGAAGGCAGACAAATGGGTCAGAACCAGGGTGAAGCAGAAGGTACAGAACCAAGGTGGGGAAACCAAGAAGCAAGATGCTAAGAACTCTACAAGGGTGGGGAGAAGGGTAAAGATCAAAAGTCTTCATCAGGCCCCCAAAAATCTTCTTCTGGTGGGGATTCACAGTCTACCAAAGGGAAAGGCCAAAGAAAACCATGGTGCAAGGTCTGTAAGCAAAAGACCCACTGGACCAGTGATTGCACCAAGTCCAAAGACTCAAGTCCAGCACCCACCAATGCCCCTAAGGCACCTGTTCCCCCTAGTACAGTTACAGTTGGTGGGAGTGCTCCAGCCAAGGGTTTAGTAGGGTTCACCCTGGGTACTGAGTTGGGCTCTGACCTAGTCAGAGAACTGACTCAGGCTGTGTTAGTCTGTGATGGAGGCATGGATGTGCCCTCCTCTATGAGTCCCAGTAATCTGGGCAAGTACAGACAACAGCCTTTAATCAATGGACGTGAGGCTTTGGCATTTAGGGACACAGGGGCAAGTGTCACAATGGTGACACAAGGCCTTCTGAATCCTGGGCAAGTTATACTTGGTGAAATGTACCAAGTGACCAATGCTAGCAATGTCAGAACAGACCATACTCTGGCAGTTGTTAACTTCTCCTGGGGAGGGGTAACTGGCCTTAAGAAGGTTGTGGTAAGTGCAAACCTACCAGTCGAATGCTTGCTTGGCAATCACTTAGAGTCTTCTGCTTGGGCAGAAGTGGAGCTCAGGACCCATGCAGAAATGCTGGGGATCCCTGCAGATGTGTTTGCTGTGACCAGGTCACAAGCCAAAATGTCTAGCACTGAACAGGCCTTGGATTCTGGAAGAATGGACCAGGTGCCTTCCAAGAGGAGGAGTAGTAGGGTTAAGGCAGTGCCTTCCTCCTTGGCTCAGGAGGAAGATCAGTCCCTTGAGGGGGATGATCTCAGCCCTGAAGAAGGAACTGTCCCAGAGGAACTGGAACCTGACCAGGTTGAGTTCTTGGGGACAGGGGGACCTTCTAGGGCAGATCTGAGCCAGGAGCAGCAGAGTTGCCCCTCCCTTGAACCCCTCAGACAGCAAGCTGCTGCTGAGGCTGCTGGGAAAGCTAGTGGTCCCCATACAGTGTATTGGGATGATGGACTCCTGTACTCAGAGAGTAGAGACCCCAAGCCTGGTGCTACCAGGAGGTTGGTTATACCTCTGAAGTTCAGGGGCTTCCTATTGACCCTAGCCCATGATATTCCCTTAGCAGGTCACCTGGGCCAGAACAAGACTTGGGACAGGATTGTCCCTCACTTTCACTGGCCCCACATGTCTGAAGACAGCAAGGAGTTTTGTCGCTCCTGTGTAACCTGCCAAGCCAGTGGCAAGGCAGGTGGCACTACAAAGGCCCCCCTGATACCACTACCTGTGGTGGGGGTGCCCTTTGAAAGGGTAGGGATTGACATTGTTGGTCCCATGGATCCTCAAACAGCATCTGGGCACAGGTTTATCCTGGTGGTAGTGGATCATGCCACCAGGTACCCAGAAGCTATTCCCCTCAGGACCACTACAGCACCTGTGGTGGCAAGGGTCCTCCTGGGAATCTTCTCAAGAGTGGGCTTTCCTAAGGAGGTAGTCTCAGACAGGGGTGCTAACTTCATGTCTGGGTACTTAAAAGCAATGTGGAAGGAGTGTGGAGTGACTTATAAGTTCACCACACCCTATCACCCACAATGCAATGGTTTAGTTGAGAGATTCAACAAAACCTTGAAGGGCATGATTAAAGGACTCCCAGAAAAGCTTAGGCGTAGATGGGACATACTCTTGCCCTGCCTTTTATTCGCATATAGGGAGGTGCCTCAGAAGGGGTTGGTTACAGCCCTTTTGAACTTCTGTTTGGCCACCCTGTGAGGGGTCCACTGTGCTTGGTGAAGGAAGGATGGGAGTTACCTCTCAAGCCCCCAAAGCAAGATATAGTGGACTATGTACTTGGTCTCCGCTCCAGGATGGCTGAGTACATGAAAAAGGCAACCAAAAACCTTGAGGCTAGCCAGGAACTTCAAAAGGCCTGGCATGACCAAAAGGCTGTTCTGACTGTTTACCAGCCAGGACAGAAGGTGTGGGTGTTGGAGCCAGTGGCCCCAGCAGCTCTCCAAGACAAATGGAGTGGACCCCACACTATTGTTGAGCAGAAGGGTGAGGTCACTTACTTAGTAGACATAGGAACACCCAGGAGTCCCCACAGGGTTCTCCATGTCAACAGGTTAAAACCATATGTGGACAGGGCAGACATGGGCTTGCTCATGGCTACTGATGAAGGGCAGGAGGAAGAGAGTGACCCACTCCCTGACCTGCTCTCGCAGAACCCTGACGATGGGTCAGTTGATGGTGTAGCCTTGGCAGGCAGCCTCACTACCCAGCAACAAACTGATTGCAGGCAAGTTCTCAATCAGTTTAGACATATGTTTTCACTGACACCCAGTCAGACCACCTGGTGCACTCATGAAGTGGACACTGGGGACAGTCTGCCTATTAAAAATAAGATTTATAGGCAACCTGACCATGTCAGGGACTGTATCAGGACTGAAGTCCAGAAAATGTTGGAATTGGGAGTTATTGAACCCTCAGATAGCCCTTGGGCTAGTCCAGTGGTCCTTGTACCAAAACCTCACACCAGTGGTGGAAAAAGAGAGATGAGGTTTTGTGTGGACTACAGGGGTCTCAATGCAGTCACTAGGACTGATGCCCATCCAATACCCAGGGCAGATGAGCTCATAGATACTTTGGCCTCTGCCAAATATCTCAGCACATTTGACCTAACAGCTGGCTACTGGCAGATCAGACTAGCTGATACTGCAAAGCCCAAGACAGCATTTTCAACCCCTAGTGGGCATTATCAATTTGTGGTAATGCCCTTTGGTCTGAAGAATGCACCTGCCACTTTCCAGAGGCTGGTGAATACAGTTCTCACAGGTCTGGAAGCCTATAGTGCAGCATATCTAGATGATATTGCTGTCTTTAGCTCCACCTGGGAGGATCACCTGGTCCACCTCAGGAATGTTTTACAGGCCCTGCAAAAGGCAGGCCTGACTATCAAGGCCACTAAGTGCCAGATAGGGCAGAGTCAGGTTGTGTACCTGGGCCACCTTGTGGGTGGAGGCCAGGTTCAGCCTTTGCAGAGCAAGATCCAGACCATCATGGACTGGACTGCTCCCACTACCCAGACTCAGGTGAGAGCCTTCTTAGGCCTGACTGGGTACTATAGGAGATTTGTCAAGGGGTATGGATCAATAGTGACACCCCTGAATGACTTAACTTCTAAGAAAATGCCCAAAAAGTTTCAGTGGACAGTTAGCTGTCAAAAGGCATTTGATGACCTGAAGCAGGCCATGTGCACTGCTCCCATTCTACAGAGTCCTGATTACTCCAAGAAGTTCATTGTTCAAACTGATGCATCTGAATTGGGGGTAGGGGCTGTACTGTCACAATTGAATGAAGAAGGTCAGGATCAGCCAGTAGCTTTCATTAGCAGAAGGCTGACCCCTAGAGAGAAACGTTGGTCAGCCATAGAGAGGGAGGCCTTTGCTGTGGTCTGGGCTCTGAAGAAGTTGAGGCCATACTTGTTTGGTACACACTTCCTGGTTCAGACAGACCATAAGCCCCTCTTATGGCTAAAACAAATGAAGGGTGAAAACCCCAAACTGCTTAGGTGGTCCATTTCCCTACAGGGGATGGACTTTACAGTGGAACATAGACCTGGGAGTAACCATGCCAATGCAGATGGACTCTCTAGGTATTTCCACTTAGAACATGAAGACTTAACTGGGCAAGGTTAGTTTAATGTCCCTACGTTTGGGGGGTTGTGTAGGAGAGTAGGATCTGCTTCACATGGGTACCCCCACTTTTTGCTGATGCTTCACTGTTTTTCGACATTAGTCTGGCTGGGGCCCTGCTAATCAGAACCCCAGCCTAGCTGCTTCCTCTCTAAAATGGTTTCCATGTGCCTTAGGCACATCACTGATTGGGATCTGGAGTGCCCTTATAAGTCCCTAGTATATGGTATACTATGTACCAAGGGCATAGGTACCTCAGAGGCCTGCCAGGGGCTGCAGCATGTATTATGCCACCCCTGGAAGGCCATCCAAACTGACACCACAGGTCTGCTACTGCAGCCTGGGTAAGGTGGTGCATGCACCCCTTACTGTGATATAGGTTACCTATATCACTAAATACATACACACATATAAACCTATAAGTCACTCCTAAGGCAGGCCTTATCAATCCTAAAGGCAGAGTGCATGGTTCCTATGTGAGAGGGTGCCCCTGCATGAGCAGGGCCCCTCTGCAGCGTTCGGAGACCATCTCTGATGCTGTTTGTAGTGCCGCCTGACCATGTACTCTTAAGCGCATTATAACCTCGCGGTAAAATGCTAACTTTGGAATGGCTGCACCTAAACATGTCGTGTTTGGTGTCAAACATCTTGGAATACTACCCCCCCACCAATTCTGGCGGCGGGGGTAGCATTCCACCCTTCTAGAGTGAAAGACATGTTAACTCTGACTAGCCCGGTAACTTCTTTCCAAAGCCCTGGCATCACAAAATGGATGCTGCTGCCACAGACACAAGTCTGGCCTCCTACTGCTGGACGAAACTCCGGCAGGGGAGGCCTGGACAATAGGTTTCCTGTTGCAGGGAGGTGTGTCCACCTCCCCAGACAGGATAATGTGTATTAGGGCTGGGCGGGAGCACCATCTGTGTGCTTTGAAGTCCTGCACTGGGGGCACATTGGGTGTCCCTGTGCATACCCCAGTTCAAACCGGATCAGGGGCTTCCAGCCCCTGCTTTGGAGCGAACTGGACAAAGGGAAAGGGGTGTAGCCACCCCTCTGCCCTGACCCACCCATAGGTGGGGCCACAGAGTAGTCCAACCCCTATCCTTAGTATAAGTATAGGAACCCAGTCCTTAGGACTTTAGATTATCCCTGGACGAAACTCTGAAACTGAATCCTGGACCTTCGACGCTCTACTCACGATTAGAGGACAGAAGAATCTCCCTTGGGGTCAAGGAGTGACTCCCCTGCTTGGCAGGCACCAAAGAAGCATCTGTCCGGTTCGCATTTCTGAAGCTCCCGTCGGACGCCGAAGTCATCGCATCACCAGAGGTAGATTCTCAGACTTCTCCAAGGCTACCCTGAGTCCCCAGCAAAGCTGAGGCCCGTGGCTATCGTGGGTGACTTGAGACCGTGACCCCTGGACACCGAGCACATTTGCAAGTGCATCCTCTTCTGGGTCTTCCAAGAAGTCGTGCTTTGGGCTCCGAGTAGCCCTAGCCTCCAGCACCACCTGCACCGAAGATCACTGGCCCCCACTCCACGAGTGTCCTGTAAGCCAGATCCACGTGCAGCGTCACGAGGCTCCTTTGCGGTCGCTAGCCCGTTGGCTAGTAGCCCTTAACGAAGGCCAATCTTTTCCTAACTTGGAATCCTGATTGCTCCAGGCCTGCCCTCACTTACCTTCACTGGGTGAGTTCTCCAGACCTTGTTGGTCTGCACCATCGACGATCTTCCTCTGCATCGAGACTTGCCGTTGCCAAGGCTTGTTGGGTCCAATCCGGTCGCCGACACCTCAGCACTCGACAAACGTCGTGTACCAGCACGAATCTTGCTCCTGTTCGCCGACAACGACTCCTGGACCTCGTGGCTGAAGAGTCAAGACGATTGTCAACGCACCTGAAGCACTCGACATCGGTGGGCATCTGTCCATCGCCTTCCTGGTCACTGGCTAGTGACCCAGACTCTGTCCCCTCTGCTTTCAGGTTCTTCAGAACTCCGATCCACTCTTGGATCCACCCGGACACTTTTCACTTGGTCGCCAGCAGCACTTTGCAGCAGATCGCCATTCAAATCGACGACGAAACCCGACCCCGAAAGGCACCTATGCACCCGGCTTCCCTGGGTGAGGTAACACGAGTACTCCGGTGCTCCCGTGGGTAGAGACTCTTCAAAGTCCTAGATCTCAAAGGGTTTGGTCCAAGTTCTCTTTTAAGTGTCCCTTTTCTCTAATTTCCCGATCACGACTTTCTCCATAGAAGTCAACGGCGTATCGCGGTTGTGTATTTACACTGCACGCGTCTCCCGTGGGTCCCCTGTGTCACTACCTTGGGTGGTTCCTTGTGGTCCAAGCACTTCTAGAGGCTCTAGGCCTAGTGTCTAGTTCAGTCGTGGTTCGAATACCACTTTATTGGTATATGGTTTGGTACGCCCCTAGGGCCCAAACGTGTATTTGTGCTATTACTGTGTTTAAATAACTTCTAACTTATGTACTTCGAACTCTAGCCTCATAAAGAGACTAGAGGGGTGTGTTTAGCAATAAATACATATATTTTGAATATATACCTGGTGTGGTGCTCTTTCATTTGGTCACTCAAGAGATTATAGACTGGTAAAACAAGCTGCTTTACATTCCTTCAAGACTTAGCCTGAAGGCTGCTCTCCATAGCTACCACTAGGATAGCTTTCAATAAGGTTGTCTTTAACCTATCTCCAATAAGGGGTTGTTTGGACTGGTGCAAGGTGCCCACTATAATTAGTGGACAGCATATGCCAGGCCAACTTCTCACAATGAGTGATGTAATATGTGATGTCATCAGCAGTGCATTGCGGGGGCGCGAGTTATAGTTAGCTGAACTAACTATAACGGGGGGAATTTCTATGGTTTTGTACGAGTGAAATGTCCAACTAACTATAACTGTCCCTAAAACCTATGGTTTTTCAGTGAATATATATATATGTATATATATATATATTCACTGAAAAACCATAGGTTTTAGGGACAGTTATAGTTAGTTGGACATTGCACTCGTACAAAACCCGTGAAATTCCCCGTTATAGTTAGTCCAGCTAACTATAGCTCGCGCCCCGCAATGCACTGCTGATGACGTCACATATTACATCACTCATGACATGGTCAGTGACATCACTGATGACATCACTGATGACATCTCAAATGACATCACTGATGACATCATCCAGTGACTGTGTGTTTCTGTAAAGTTTAAATATTTTTAATATATATAGGAAAAGACGTATTGAAGAATGAGTGGGTGTGTAAGTGTCTGTATGGATGATTTAGTAGGTGCATGACTGACTGTATAAGTGAGTGATTTAACGTATCTTACTGAATGCATGGGTTAGTGACTAAACTGGGTGAATGTCTGTATCCGTCTGTCTGTTGCTGTGTAAGTGGCTGCATGTGTTTGTGAATAGCTACATGAGTGTCTATATGAGTTATTGAATGCTTGTGTGAGTATCTGTATGGGTGCCTGAGTGTTTGTGTGGGAGGGGTGTGTGCGACTCTGTGCATAGATGTGTGAGTGGGTGATTCACTGGGTGGATGGTTTCAAGAGTGCATCTGTGATAGACTGTATGGGTGGGTAAGTGTGTGTAAGAGTGTGTTAGTGAGTGAATGTATGTCCCAGTGGTACATGTGTGAGTAACTACATATGTGAAAGGCAGTATATATGTGTGTTGGAGTATATAAATAGCTATAAGCGAGAGTGAGTGATTGTGTTAGTGGCTGTATGGATGAGTGTGTGCTTGTATCAGTGATTGTATAAGAGCGTAAGAATGTGCTAGTATTTGTATGAGTAAGTGAGCTGGTGTGTGTATAACTGTATAGGTGAGTAAATGGTAGTGTGTTTAATTATTTGCATGACTGACTAGGTGTGTGAGTACCTCTATGGATGAGTGGCGGTGTTTAAGTGTCTATATAGGAGTATGAGTGCATATGATAGTCCTGTACTGAGTGACCATAAGTATGAGTGACTGTACGGGTGAGTGAGTGGATGTGTGTGTGTAGACCTAAGAATCAGTGAGTGCGTATGTAGTTATTGGTGTTGGAGTGTCTATGGTTTTGCGAATGGCAGTCTGTAATTTAGAGTGGGTGTATCAAAGGTTATATTAGGGTGTGAGAAGATGTATGAAATTATCACATGGATGATGTCATCAGTGATGTCATCAGTGATGTCATTTGAGATGTCATCAGTGATGTCATCAGTGATGTCACTGACCATGTCATGAGTGATGTAATATGTGACGTCATCAGCAGTGCATTGCGGGGCGCGAGTTATAGTTAGCTGGACTAACTATAACGGGGAATTTCACGGGTTTTGTACGAGTGCAATGTCCAACTAACTATAACTGTCCCTAAAACCTATGGTTTTTTCAGTGAATTTCAAAGGTTTTTTAAATGCTAATTTGTAACTATAACGTCCCTGAAACCTATGGTTTTTTCAGTGAATTTCAAAGGTTTTTTAAATGCTAATTTGTAACTATAACATGTCTGAAACCTACGGTTTTTTCAGTGAATTTCAAAGGTTTTGTAAATGACAATTTTTAAATGTATTAATTGTTATATAAAAATTTTTCATACTGATTTACTACATTTTTAGAAACAATTTTTTTTACATATTTTATTTTTAAATTACATTGTAATTACATTATACATTACATTACAAAAAATACTTTCTCAGAATGAATTACTTTAGTTTAAATACTTTGCACATAGGCAATAGACTTTTAAGTACAGTAGTTACAGTTGTTGCAATGGGCAACACATTTTCAAACACAATGCAACATTCAGCTCAATGTGAATTTCTAGTTAAATGCAATTAGTTACTTTATGGATTACTTTTCTAACCACAGGACTGGATCCTAGATTCAGTCCTGGGACATCTCCTGTAAACAGTTGAGTAAAAGCGTTTTGGTTACAGTCGTGATTTTTAAGGAATATTATTGTACTTTAAAAGTTGACACTTAGAAACTTTTTCTCATAGAATCACCAATGTTATCCTATGGAAGGAAATTCACTTAGAAGGTAAAAACTGTTATCGTTACTTTTTCTTACTCAGTGTTGGATCCTGGATCCAGCACTGGTGCATCTCCTGTAAACAGTTGAAAGAATGCGTTTAAGTCATACAGGCGATTTTTTAGGAATATTTGTAGTTTGTGAAAATCGACACTTTGAAACTTTTCTGCTAAAAACCAGACAATGGATTCCTATGGAAGAAAATATAAGTTACTGGTAAGTACGGTTAAAATTACTTTTCAGGGTCAGTGCTGGGCTAAAAGATGCAGCACTGGGTTCTCTCCTGATAACAGGTGAGTAAATTGGAATTCGTACTTTGGTTGATTTTAGAGGAATATTATAAAGTTCCAAAACTCCACACTTAGAAGAATTTCCAAGTGAAACCAGTCAATGTTAGCCTATGGAAGGAAATTCAAGTTACTGGTAAGTACGGTTAAAATTACTTTTCAGGACCAGTACTGGGCTGAAAGATGCAGCACTGAGGTCTCTCCTGATAACAGGTGAGTAAATCAGAATTCGGATTTCGGCTGATTTTAGAGGAATATTTGTATGTTTCAAAAATCAACACTTAAAAACTTTTTCAGCAAAAAGCAGGCAATGATATCCTACGGAAGGAAATTCAAGTTACTGGTAAGTACGGTTAAAATTACTTTTGAGGATCAGTACTGGGCTGAAAGATGCAGCACTGAGGTCTCTCCTGATAACAGGTGAGTAAATCGTAATTCGTATTTTGGCTGATTTTAGAGGAATATTTTAAAGTTCCAAAACTCCACACTTAGAAGAATTTCCAAGTGAAACCAGTCAATGTTAGTCTATGAAGGAAATTCAAGTTACCGGTAAGTACGGTTAAAATAACTTTTCAGGACCAGTACTGGGCTGAAAGATGCAGCACTGAGGTCTCTCCTGATAACAGCTGAGTAAATCAGAATTCGGATTTCGGCTGATTTTAGAGGAATATTTGTATGTTTCAAAAATCAACACTTAGAAACTTTTTCAGCAAAAAGCAGGCAATGATATCTTATGGAAGGAAATTCAAGTTACTGGTAAGTACGGTTAAAATTACTTTTCAGGATTAGTACTGGGCTGAAAGATGCAGCACTGAGGTCTCTCCTGATAACAGGTGAGTAAATCGGAATTCGTATTTCGGATGATTTTAGAAGAATATTTGCACAATGGTGAAGGGAGGGGCGGGGCCTGAGGTGACATCTGTGCAAACGCGCCCCGTGGCGCGTTTTAGTTGGGGATTAAGTCCCCTTGAATCCTGAGGGTCCCTAGGGGCCAACTAGCCCACCAGGAACCTCCAATATGCGCCAGGGGCTGCGTTGCAGAGACGTGTAGAGAGGCCACACCCCTTTTACACCTCTCTGCAACGCAGCTCTGTGGCGCTTTCTGGATGTACCTGTTGGGCTAGTTGGCCCCAGGGACCCTCAGGATTGATGGGGATTTAATCCCCCAACTTAAAACGCGCCACGGGGCGCGTTTGCACAGCTGTCACCTGAAGCCCCGCCCCCTCCCTTCACCCCTGTGCAAACGCGCCCCGTGGCGCGTTTTAAGTCGGGGGATTAACTCCCCTTGAATCCTGAGGGTCCCTGGGGGCCAACTAGCCCAACAGGTATATCCAAAAGCGCCACAGAGCTGCGTTGCAGAGAGGTGTAAAAGGGGCGTGGCCTCTGTACACCTCTCTGCAACGCAGCCCCTGGCGCATACTGGAGGTTCCTGGTGGGCTCGTTGGCCCTCAGGGACCCCAGTATTCAAGGGGATTCGTTCCCTCTCTGCAAACGCGCCAGGGGCGCGTTTGCAGAGTGGTGAAGGAAGGGGCGGGGCCTGCGGGCCCGATCGTTTTTTTTTTTTTTGTCCCCTGAAGGGGGCTGTGTGGCCCCTTACTTTTTCCTGTTTTTGGGCCCTGGGGACCCCATCCCCCAGGGCCTTACCCCTTTTTTTAATTAAAATTTTAAAAAAACGGGAAGGGGGCCGCGTGGCCCCCTTCCCTGGGCCTGTATTGGCCCCGGGACCCCATCCCCGGGGCATGGCCTCTATTTTTATTTTTATTCTTTGGAGGGGGCTGCGTGGCCCCCTCCTCTGGCCATTTAAGGCCCCGGGGACCCCATCCCCCGGGGCCGGCCATACCCTTTTTTAAATTTTTTAAACTTTGGGGAGGGGGGCCGCGTGGCCCCCTCCCGGGCCACTACTTGCCCTGGGGACCCCATCCCCCGGGGCTGGCCCTCTCCGTTGGGGACTGTGGGGGGTCCCCAAGCCCCCACAGTCCCGCCGGCTCCCCGCGTCCCTTGGGAGCCGGCATTGCTTTACACATGGGGAGCTGCTAAGATGCAGCTCCCCATGTGGAAAGCTATCGGCTTTGGATATTGGAAGAGAGAGCAGGTTTCCCTGCTCTCTCTTCCAATATCCAAAGCAGTTTGCTATGGCAGGACGGGAGCCGCGAGGCTCCCGTCCTGCCATAGCAAACTACAGTGTCCCGGGGGTAGGCACCCCGGGACACTGCAGGAGCCGGCCCAGGGGGGGTGGCGGTCCCCAGGGCCATCAAGGGCTCCAGGAGGGGGCCGCGCGGCCCCCTCCCTTAAATTGCACAGGTGGTCCCTGGGGCTCTGGGGTCCGTAACGGACCCCCATATTTAAATGTTTAGTGCCCCGGGGAGGTGGCGGTCTCGGGGCGTGTGGGGGCTGGAGCCCCCCACACAGGTTTTTCAATTTTTTTAAAAAAGCCCCGGGAGTTGGTGGTCCCGGGGCTGCGGGAGGGCTCAGAGCCCTCCCGCACCATTTAAAAAAGCCCCGGGGGGTGGCGGTCCCCGGGGCTTGGGGGCCCTTTGAGGCCCCCCACACATAAAATTAACCCCCCACCATGCCCCCGGGACTTGGGCCACCCGGGGCAAAATACAATCGAGCGCGGGAGACCGCGCTTCGATTTTCCGGCAGGATTCGCGCACCCTGAGCGCATCCTGCCGATTTAAAATTTATTTTTTTATTTTTTTTGCCCAGGGGTCCTTGTGGGACCCCCTGAGCAAACCTAGGGGTCAGGGTGTTTCTACCCTGCCCCCTTTGTGCGCTTTGCGCACTTGTTTCTGTCCCTCGGTTCTACCGAGGACAAAATGGCTGCCAACATTTCCTGAATCGGAATGTTGACAGCCAGCTCACAGCCAATTAACATGCAGCTCGTGATCGGGAGGGTACGCGGACCCTACTCGGCCATAGATATCACTATTTTTTTTACTTTTGATTTTCTCAGCAACTACTGAACGGATTTACACCATTTAACAAAAGGGTTCTTTCTGAACCAAGAACTACCTCTTTGCCAAATTTGGTGTAATTCCGTTCAGCAGTTCGGGCTGTAGCCGTGTCTAAAGTTTCCTATGGAAAATTGCATGGGGAAAACGCGTTTTGGGACCCCCTTTTTCTCGGCCCCCGCTTGACGAATCCCCCGAGACTTTCAGGGTAGGAGCGGACCGGAGTGGGCCACAAAGTTTGAAAATTTTGCGAAGATACGTCAACCGGCAAGAGAGTTATTTCAAATAGAATGTCGCGGATTTCCTATGGATAATAGGTTGTAACTATAACTATCTACTGGCGACCGCCAGTAGATAATATATATATATATATATATATATATATATATATATATATATATACCAAACCACTTCTCCTTTCGTTAGGAAGAAATCCGGCACTCAGGACAGGTTTGTATACCGCCATTTAATTGTTCCCAACAGCAAACAATTTGGGATAAATTTCTAGTGGCGCCATTATTCATAGCTTACTGGCAGTTCAAATCTTTCCAAAATTTCGGCAGTTCTGGTTTACAAAGATGCGTTTCGGCTGATTTGACAGCCTTTCTGAATTTGACCAGACGCCACTTCATTCCCAGTCATGAATGTTCTCTAAATTAGTTAAAATAAACAACGTTTTTCAAAGAGGCAGTCCTTTTAAAGCACTGGTTTACCTCATTTCAGAGTCACTTTGCGCATTCAAATTATCACTGAAATAGTGCTACACAAAGGAACATCACTCCAATTACATGTGCACTTCTGCTGCAGATTAATTTGATCAATTGTAATATTTATAGTAAACATTTTCATTTCCGGTGCTGCTTTAATTAATTAACCCTTGCTGATCGGGTCAAGGAAATGTTCAGTACCTGTCCTCACCGTAGACTAATGTCCCCGGTGCCCTGCTCCTGGCATCGGTAAGAATTCCGATTTGGTGAGACGACATCACGCAGCCTGTCTGGTCCCTGCCAAGAGAGTCCTCGGACCCTCAGCGTCGGACCTTTCAAAGCTGACTGCCGCCATTCCTTCATCAGTAATTCTGTGCCAGGGGGCTCACCAGTGTTTGCATAGCAAGTAAAGGTTTATGCGGTTTCTCCTGGCTTGCATCCTAAATGCAGGTGATGCACGGCAAAGGTTCCACCGCTGGCTCCTTGATAAACATCCAAACCACTTCTCCTTTCATTTTGAAGAAATCCGGCACTAAGGACAGGTTTGTATACCGCCATTTAATTGTTCCCAACAGCAAACAATTAGGGATGAATCTCCAGTGGCGCCATTATTCATAGCTTACTGGCAGTTCAAATCTTTCCAAAATTTCGGCAGTTCTGGTTTACAAGGACGCGTTTCGGCTGATTTGACAGCCTTTCTGAATTTGACCAGCGCCAGTTCGTTCCCAGTCATGAATGTTCTCTAAATTAGTTAAAATAAACAACGTACCTCAAAGAGGCAGTCCTTTTAAAGGGCTGGTTTACCGCATTTCAGAGTCACTTTGCGCATTCAAATTATCACTTAAATAGTGCTACACAAAGGAACATCACTCCAATTACATGTGCGCTTCTGCTGCAGTTTAATTTGATCAATTGTAATATTTATAGTAAACATTTTCATTTCCGGTGCAGTTTTAATTAATTAACCCTTGCTGATCAGGTCAAGGAAATGTTCAGTACCTGTCCTCACCGTTGACTAATGTCCCCGGTGCCCTGCTCCTGGCATCGGTAAGAATTCCGATTTGGTGAGACGACATCAGGCAGCCTGTCTGGTCCCCGCCAAGAGAGTCCTCTGACCCTCAGCGTCGGACCTTTCAAAGCTGACTGCCGCCATTCCTTTATCACTAATTCTGTGCCAGGGGGCTAGCCAGTGTTTGGGTAGCAAGTAAAGGTTTATGCAGTTTCTCCTGGCTTGCATCCTAAACTCAGGTGGTGCAGGGCAAAGGTTCCTCCGCTGGCTCCTTGATAAACATCCAAACCACTTCTCCTTTCATTAGGAAGAAATCCGGCACTCAGGACAGGTTTGTATACCGCCCTTTAATTGTTCCCAACAGCAAACAATTAGGGGTGAATCTCTAGTGGCGCCATTATTCATAGCTTACTGGCAGTTCAAATCTTTCCAAAATTTCGGCAGTTCTGGTTTACAAAGACGCGTTTTGGCTGATTTGACAGCCTTTCTCAATTTTACCAGACGCCAGTTCGTTCCCAGTCATGAATGTTCTCTAAATTAGTTAAAATAAACAACGTACTTCAAAGAGGCAGTCCTTTTAAAGCGCTGGTTTACCGCATTTCAGCCAGCCCGAAATTGGCCCAGGGAAGGGTGGCCCCCTCCTCTAATAACACAGATGACCTTTTTTAAAAAGCCAGCCCCAGCAAGTCACCGGAGGCCCCGCCCCCTTTCACCACCATTCGGCAAACGTGCCTCCTAGTGCACTTCTAGTTGGGGGATGAAGTTCCCTTGACTCTTGAGGGTCCCTAGGGGCCAACTACCCCTCCTGTTATTTCCAGTAAGACCCACATAGCAGGATTGTTGAGAGGTCTTCAGAGGCCCGGTCCTCTCTCTGCCACTCTGCAAACACTCCCCTGGCATACTACTGTTTGGGGGATGAAGTCCCTTTGGATGCTGAGGGTCTGTGGGGGCCAGGAACCCCTCCTGTCACCTCCAGTAAGTCCCACACAGCGGGATTGCTGATAGGTCTTTGGAGGCCATGTCCCCTTTGTCTACCACTCTGCAAATGAACCCCCTTGTGCACTACTAATTGGGGGATTATGTCCCCTTGGATGCTGAGGGTCCTTGGGGGCCAAGAACCCCTCCTGTTACCTCCAGTAAGTCCCACCCAGTGGGATTGCTAAGAGTTCATGGGAGGCCCAGCCCCCATTGTCCACTAATTAGGAAATAGAATTAAAAAAAACCTTAGATATTCCCTGAAAAAAACAAAGGTTACAGGGGCGTTATAGTTAGGAAATAGAATTTTAAAAACCTTGAAAATTCACTGAAAAGCCAAAGTTTACAAGGACGTTAGTTAGGAAATAGAATTTAAAAAAACTACAAATTTACTGAAAAAACCAAAGGTTACCGGGACGTTATAGTTAGGCTCACACTTCACTCGATCAAAACCAGATCTGAGGTAACTATAACTTACGCCCCTGCAATGCACTGCTTATGAACTCACATGACATGGTCAGTGACATCACTCATGACATTTCTGATGACATCTGAAATTGCATCACTGATGACATCTAAATGACATCACTGATGACATCACTGATGACATCATCCACAGAATCAGCCACATATCCAGTTGCACCCCATATAACATCTCATACAACCACTCTCACACAACCACTGACATTCCCATTCACAGACCCACACAAACAGTGACACACCTACTCATTGATCCATACTCACTAACATATCAAGTCACCCATACAGCCACTAATACAACCACTAACTCACATATACAGCTACTAATGCAGCTACTGAGTGACCAATACAGCTACTCACACATCCACTCATACAGACATACAGACACTTACACACCCACTCATGCACCCATACAGCCCTTCTCATACTGATTCAGTCTCCCATACAGATACTCACATACCTACTCACTCACCCTTACAGTCAATCACACATCCACTCACTCACACAGTTACTCACACATCCCCTCACTTATTCATATACTAACCCATGTACTCACTCACCTATACAATCACTGAGACAATAACATACTCTCCCATACAACCTCTCTCACACTCACTTACTCACCCATACAGTCTGTCAAACTCCCATTCACTCACCCATAGAGCCACTCACACACCCACTCACTCACCCATAGAGCCACTTACACACCCATTCATGCACCCATACAGTCATTCATATACCCTGTTACTGACCTATATAGACATGTATGCACCTTCTCAGTTACCCATTCAGCTACTCAGGCACCCTCTCATTCACCATTTATAGCCACTGACACACTCACTTACCCATGCGAAAACTCACGCTGAATTCATTGGCGCTCCATGCAAGTAGTGGGTAGATGGTCACCTTAGTTCCGACCCAGCGCACGGAAACAAGCAACGCCAGGTAAACTGCCTGGTAGGAACGGGGCGCAGGCGATGCCACCTGCAGCTGGCGATGACAAGCCTCGGTTTGCCGTGGTTGGTGGAGGCCTGAAGGAGGTTAGGTGAGGTGTGCCCTTCTCAACGAGGAGTCTGTTCCAGCCTTGGCCTCACCTCAGGGGAGCCCGCAGAACCTGTGTGCTCGCTACCCCCACCGACACTGCTACAGCTCTCGCCATTGCTGCTGGGAGGTAGGAAACTACACCTCCCAGCGTGCCTTGCAGCAGGGATGCCGTGCTTGAGGGCAGGACGCGCCTGGAGGTGCCTTAAAAATGCTCAGGGCTCCCGCAGCGAGGGAGTCCGTTCCAGCCTTGGCCATCACCTCAGGGGAGCCCGCAGAGCCCGTGTGCTCTCTACCCCAACCAACACTGCTACAGCTCTCGCCATCTCTGCTGGGAGGTAGGAAACTACACCTCCCAGCGTGCCGTACGGCAGGGACGCCGCGCTTGAGGGCAGGACGCGCCTGGAGGCGCCTTAAAAACGCTCAGGGCTCCCGCAGCGTGGGACGCGCGTGGGCGTGCCCGGGCCAAGGGCGGGCCCATCCACGCCAGTCGGAGCCCGGATGAGGCTGGACTGGGCCATCCCTCTAACATCGGGACAGTAGATCTTGGCTTCACAATTTCCAGGTACTGTGGCGTATAATAGCGCTTGATTATTAATACCTGTGCCCGTGGTGTTGTTTATTCCTGCCTTTACTATGAGCAAACGCAAGGGAGTAGCGGGAACCTTGGACGCTTTCATTGTCAGGGCCGAATCAATGCTCAGCCACGAGATAGAACTGACAGAGAGGCGACTCTCTTTAGAACCCCTATCTCTGCAGAAGCGCTCCTCATTAGGTAACGTCACTCTGGGTGGTGCCCCTCAATCCTGTTTGTCCCCAACCTCGCAAGGCCAGCTTCAGTCTTCTCCCGTGCCGGACCTGGAAGCATCTTCTATGGACACTTTAATCGGGCCAAGTATTTCCACTAGGTCACGGATCTCTAAACCACCTAGTGAGGACAAGCCGAGAGAGCCACCAGTGAAGCGAAGGAGGGGTGCGGGCACCCAAAACCTAAACAGCAAAAATGGCCTCGGCACTCTAATTCTAAGGTGATACAAACTAGTTCCATCAGCACACAGACCAATGCTGTTCCTCCCGTACTAATATGCAGTGCTTTTGGGGATGCTGGGGATGCTGCCCCTGATATTGTTGGGGAGAATATTCTGGATATTGCTCTTTCATGGATCAAAGAACTAATTGACAATAGCTTTGCCTCACTCCGTGGCCACTTAGAACACCTGGACATTGTCATGAATAAAATGACCGAATAGAGACTGCTCAGTTCGCTGCCAGTGTTGCGGAGGGTTCAGGTCTAGACGTGCCACATAAAACAGCTATAGTCCCCTTGGACAAGATCACAGTTATTGAGAATCTATTAAGAAAAAGTCAGGGTGCAGGTTCCAACAACCCCATGAATAATCCCCCAAAGATCGCATTGGATGATGGTGAGGTAGCTCCTCTTTCCCAGGTTGATACCTTGCAAACTTCAGATAAAGCACCCGCAGGATATAAGAGCACTTTCCTCCCAACCCGTAATGTTGCCGCAGCCTATAATAAGCACAGAGATAATCAACCAGGGAATGCCATGGGGGAAGCTAACTTTGAAAATAGCGTCCCTGAGTATACTAGTCACATATATGACTGCAGAGCCACTGTTGGTAGGCCTAGACCTGATATTCAGCGTTCTGATGTTTATCAAAGGGGGGATGGCCCTTTGAGGCAGCTACCCAGTCAGACATCAGGTGTGGCTTTTTCTGTTAATCAACCACATAGGGATATCCTGGATCTACCTCCGGAATGTTATCCCTATGTTGTTATACTCACTAATGTCCCTTCGCTTCAGGACAATTTTCAAGAATCTGCAGGCCAGCTAAAAAATAATGTTTGTCACTGGCTATCCCACTCGTCTGTGTGCGATAACTCACGCTACAAAGACATCCTGAAGGTAAAAAGAGTAGGATGGGTAGGTCCCCTACGCAGGACCATTGACGGAGATTGTGTTGTTATAAACTGTCAAAGTCCGGATCTTGCGGGGTCTTTAATCAGGAGCGGGAACAATACTTCCAGAGGGGGTCCAGCTCGTGGGATAAGCATAATGCAGCTGTTTTTTTTTTACAGACATCATATACCTAGCATCTCACCACACTTACAAAAGCCCCGACCAACCGGTCTCGACCAGATGAGAAAGGTACAACCCCCTATTGAAATTAGCAATAGATACGAGGCGCTATCAGTGATGGACAAACTAGACTGACTGGAGCCCGGTAAAGACGTCCCCGCGATACCTCAGGGTCCCATCCAGGCCGGCTCGCTTACGGAGGTGCATATACTCTACCACCCCAATGAACCAGAGATTCATACCCCAGTTAGTCCATCTGACAGTAGGGTAATTAGCACACCCACAACAAGGGTCAGCCCAGAAGTAAGCCAGACATGGAAGGAAGGATCCCCTACAGACCAGCAGTTATATATTCTCTCATGGAACGTTGCAGGGCTATGTTCCAAACTCAAAGACCCTGAGTGGGGTACACTTGTGGACAACTGTCATATGTGTCTCTTTCAAGAAACCTGGGCTATTGAACCGATCTATAGGGTGGGTTTAACCTCTTTTAGCATAGAAGCAAAACAGTCATCCTCTGGCAGACCTGCGGGAGGTATGCTGATTTGGGCTAAAACAACACTCGCCTGTAAAATAAAGCACCTAGATATAGACTCCCAGGAGATTCTGGCCATAGATATGGCTTCGCTCAAAGGGGATATCCATGTTTGCATTTTTAACATTTACAATAGGTTCAAAAGCCCACACAAACCCTCAGACACCATGACAACGTTAATTAATTTCCTTGAAACTGACAATAATGAATGCCCCCTCATCATAGCCGGAGATTTTAATACTTCATATGAGCCGGTGGATTATGTGCAGGATTTAGTTCGGGAGGAGGAAGAAGCTAGAGGTATCAAAAGGCTTCAAATTCCATCACTTAAAAGATCTACCTGTGTAGCGCAGCAAGTCTTATCGTTCACTCTAGCTCAGGGGGTGCGGGTATGTAATGGGAGGACCCTCTCAGACCCTAGTGCAGACCACACATTTAAGAGGGGGAGCTCTAGGAGTAGAACAGATTACATCTTGGTCGATCTCGATCTTTGGCCACAAGTAAGCGATATGGCCATTCTCAACCGAAATGATAGCGACCACAACGCCTTACTGTTAAGCTTTTCTGGGTTACCGGTTCTAAAGCCTCAGCAAAATCTAATTAGGGCTCAGGTAGTAACATCTAACAACAATAGGAGAATCAAGTGGGCTAATGCAATTGCTGATGGTAAGCTCCTTCCGGAAGTTTACAAAGAGGTGGTGCAGTTTTTTGTGAAGACGTCTAACGCCACCATAAATGACGATGCTATCCTAGCCAGCTACCAAGAGCTCTCGAATAATATCTCACCCTATTTTAGGAGCCAGGAGGGTCACTTCCTCAAAGCGTATAAACGCTGCCTGGTACAATAAGGAATGTAGGAAGTCAAGAGCTGAACTCATGGAGGCAGTAAAGGAGGGGATGAGGCCCAGGATACATAATAAAAGGAAGTCCTATAAGAGCATTCAAAGGGAAGCCAAACGTAATTGGGAAACAGAGAGGTGGCGTACCCTAGTTGAGGCATCAGGACAAAAGTATTGCCGGCTATTCTGGCATCTTTTCTCTAAGGGGGTTACTCACCAGGTTGATGAAAACGATTACCATTTACGGCCACATATCTGGGAAGAATACTTCCAGGCACTATACTCTGAGGAGGACGGTGAGGACGAAGGTGGTGCAGGGAAGGAACCTAGGGTTTGCAACGATGTGTTTGCTTGCAACGAGGAAGAGAGTTTTTTCCTTGTGGAAGTTAAAAATGCCATTACTTCCCTTCAAACCGGCAAAGCCCCAGGGTTAGATAGACTCCCTGGAGACCTGTATAAATCTGAACCCAATATTTGGGGCCCTTTGCTTCATTCAGTTTTCAATGCCATTAGCCGTGGAGGTGTGATCCCGGCTACATGGAAGGGAGCTGAAATAATCCCAATATTTAAAAAAGGGGACAAAGGAGACCCTGCAAACTATAGGCCCATCAGCCTGATAGATGTGTCCCAAAAAATCTTTGTCAAGCTAATTCTAACACGCATCCAAAACTGGGCAGAGGACAATAACATACTCTCGCACTTGCAGGCGGGGTTCAGAGCTGCTACCAGCACTTTGGACCAAGTGTTTAGTTTTTTAATGCTCATCTGGAAAGAGGTTTGTTAGAAATGGGATCTCTAGTTGGCAAGGGTTTGCACCTTTGTCCAAGTAGGGACCCTTCTTCCTAGTCAGGGTAAGGGTGTTACACTCGTGAAGTAACCCCTGCTCACCCTCGTGGTAGCTTGGCACGAGCAGTCGGGCTTAATTCAGAGGCAGTGTGTAAAGCATTTGCACATAACCAACAGTAATACAGTGTAAGCACTACAAACGGACACCACACCAGTTTAGAAAAATAACCAATATTTTATATACTTGAGACAAGACCAATTACGACGAAAATCCCCAATACTGTACTTTAAAAACGAATACTTGATAAGGTAACTTCTTCTTTGCAGGAATAGTCCAAAAACAAAGTTCGTACGAGTCAGTAGCTCCGTCTGAGCCTACCGCGATGCTGAAAACCACAGAGTCTAACAGTTCCAGCCGACCGCGTCGATACGGGCCAGCAGAGTCGTGAACAGACTCGGTTACAGTACCTTTCTCGTTGTGGCTGGTACGGAGTGTACGAGCCGGTCGGCGTTCGTCGCGGTTGCGGTGCAAGACGGAGCGATGCAAGGTGCGTTGTCCCTCGATGCGGTGCAGGCAGCGGCTCGATGAGCGTCGTGCAGACGGGGTCGGTGAGTCCAAGGCGTGCGATGCAGGGTGAGACGATGCTCGATGCGGTGCTGACAGGTTGCGATGCAGGCGACCAAGCCGGAGTGCGGGAGCTGGCGTGGGACAGCGGTGCGAGTCGGAGCGGTGCGTCGCAGACGTGCGAGCGGTGCCCCAAATGCGGTGCGGTCACGACTCTTGAGCCAGTTGCAGCGACCGCGTCGGTCGGGTCCGGCTGGTTCAGTGAAGCGATGCGATGCGAACTGCGGTGCCCACAGGTCACGGTACAAGCAGCGGCTCGATGTTGGCGGCGTTGGACGTCGCCCACGGTGAGACCAGGGTTGCGATGCGGGGCGATGCGGTCTGCGGTGCAAACAGGTCATCGGCCAGGGATGGATTCGGTTGACGGAGTCGGTTGCAGTTCCCTTCCTCTGTGGCAACTGAAACAGCGTTCCAGAAGCGGTACCCAGAGGCTTGTGAAGTCTTTGCAGTCCCTGAGACTTCTTAACAGGAGGCCAGCTCGGTTCCAGGCCCTTGGAGATACTCAGCACAAGTTTGTAGAAAGTTCAGTCCAGTCCTTTCACTGCCCAAGGCAGAAGCAGCAGCTGCAGGCCAACCCAACAAAGCAACAACACAGCAAAGGGGCAGTACTCCTCCTGGCAGCTCTTCCAGCTCTTCGTCTTGGCAGGTTCCTTGATTCCAGCGAGATCTAAATTCATGGGGTCAGGGCCCCAATATTTATATCCCAAATTCCTTTGTTCTCTGAAGGCAGAGAGGCCTTTGCCTAGTCCAAACCAGTTCTGGAGCACTTTGTTGACAAGTCTCCGTCCCTTCTTTCAGTGAGTAGGCCAGGGACATCAGACGCACCACAGGAGGTGGAGCCAGCATTGTGGAGGGAAGGCACTGTCCTATTCAGGGCCCATGTGCGACCCTCCCACCCATCTACATGTAGATCTTGCTATTCAGCCCTGCGCTGACTCACCCTGTCTCCTGGCATCCCCCAGCCCCTGTCACTCACACTCCAGACAAGGAATACACAACCTCGCAGAGGCAGGCTTGGATGGTTAGACAAGAAAATACCCACTTTCTAAAAGTGGTATTTTCAAACACAGAATGTTAAAACCAACTTCACTAAAAGCTGCATTTTATCATTCTGAGTCCAGGCATACTAAACTCGAATTTCTACCATGTTCCCGGGGTCAGTTAGGATTATAAGCTGTAATAATCAAAACTGCCCATTCTGGCCTAGGGAAACAGGTAGCCTTGCAATAGTGAAAAACGAACTAGGCTGTAATTCACTATCAGGACATGCCACACACACCAGGGCATGTCCTACCTTTCGCATACAACGCACCCTGCCCACAGGGGTACCTTGGGCCTACCTTAGGGGTGACTAACATGTAGAAAAGGGAAGGTTTAGGGACTTGCAAGTGTGTGCACTTGCCAAGTCGACATGGCAGCCCCAGGCTGCGCACAGGCTCTGCGTTGGCAGGCCCGAGTTACACTTTACGGGCTGTTTGCGTGGGTGGCACAATCCAGTGCTGGAGCCCACCAACAGCATTTGGTCTATAGGCCCTGGCACTCGTAGTGCACTTTACAAGGGACTGATACATAAACCAAATAGGCCAATCATGGAAACACCAATCCATAACACATTTTATACAGGAGCACTTGCACTTTCCCACTGGACAGCAGTGAGGAAAGTGCGCAGAATCATTACACCAGCAAAAACAGAGTCAAAACCGGGAGGTCAGAAAGCAAAAAGTCAGGGGAAACACGCCAAAAGATGCCAAGTCTAACAAGGTTAAACTCAAGAAAGGCCACCTTTATGTAGTATTTGTTGACCTCAAAACTGCTTTTGACTCCATCGATCGCACTAGACTCTGGTCTACCCTGAGAGACATGGGTCTTCCCCCTGCCCTACTTCACCTTCTAATCAGGTTACATCACGATAATTATGCCAGAGTCAGATGGAGTCAAGATGGGAGGCTGTCTGGAAATATTTTAATTGGGAAAGGAGTGCGCCAGGGGTGCGTGCTGGCCCCAACTATGTTTACCCTATTTATGAACGAGCTGATAAATGAGTTGTACGATTGTGGAGGTGACCCACCGAAATTGGAAGGCAAGCAAATTCCTTCACTCTTGTTTGCCGACGATACGTTACTCATATCTAAAACCCCAATGGGCATCCAGAATGTTTTAACTAAATTTTCTAACGCTTGCAAATCCCGGGGTTTGAAAATGAATTGTATGAAAACTAAGTACATGGTTTTCAACCCCTATAAAACTGCCAAGGGGAAAGTGCTGTTGGAAGGCCAACCATCAGAGCAGGTCAATGCCTTTGACTATCTAGGCGTTAGAATTAGTGATAACCTGGCATGGTCCCCTCAAATTTTGAAAAGTGCGTTGACACTCCAACACGTAGATTGTGCATTAGTGAAAAGAGCCAAACGTTCAACGTTTCGACCTATTTCCCCCATGTTAGAAATACATAGGGCAAAAGGCTTGGGAGCAGCACTCTACGGGGCAGAACTCTGGGGTCTCGAGGATATCAAACAACTAGAAGTTGCTGAAAACAAATTTTTAAGAGCTCTTCTAAATATTCCAAAGAACACACCACTATTGCCACTCCGACTCGACCTTGGGTTAAAATCGATCTCCCACTGTGGTGTTTTGAGGGTGCTTTTGTTCTGGGTGAGACTCTGGACTAGCAATCCCCAAGTACCCGTAAAAGATGCTGTGGAAGAATTATTATCTCTCCAAAAGAAAACAGGTCTTCTGTCCTGGTTTGGGAAAGTTAAGGGGTGGCTCTTTAAACTAGGGTTGGGTATTATGTGGGACGATCCACGTTCCATAACAAAAAAAATGATTCCCCAGTTGAAAATAATGTACTGCAATTTTATTAATTCTGATTGCACTGAATCTAGGTCACTAGGCACTTTATCTACACATTTTTTTAAACGTCAAAAGTTGTTTTAGATTTGAAACGTATATGGACGATGTAGAACCACCGCAGGCACGTGCACTTTATATACCGTTCAGATTTGGCACCCTGCCGTTAAACGCTACTAGAAGCAGTTGGACAAACTCAACCATTACTCCTATTTGCCCGTCCTGTAACTCTGCTGTTGAAACCATTGAACATTATTTGTTTTTTTGCCCTGAATATGCCACTCTGAGGAAAAAATGGATTGTTCCGGCATGCCGGATGTTGTCATTTTCCCGTCCCTCAGAAGCCTTGCGTGTATTTAGCTCCGACACAACCAAATGGCTTGTTTTTCCTTTATCCAGATATCTTTTATATGCTTGGTGATTGAGGTCTAAGGCGGCCAAACGATCCATTCGCACTGAAGTAGGGGGAAACTCTAGTGAGGGCCCTGACCCAAGTGTAGTGTCGTAAGCTTAATTTTTAGTTCTCATCGGTATATAATTGATTCCATATATTTTAAATTCTCTTTTACTCTATTTTAATTTTTGAAAAAGTGATACTTTCCGCTATACATTTTGATACTGTGCCTGATGTTATGCTGCTAATTCTTTTTACTTGTATATATTAGCGATGGATTTATGTAATGAGATTTTCTTAATATGTGTTGTGTTTTATGATATGTGAGTATGATCATGCTATTGATCGAATAAAAAAAAAAGAAACTCACGCTGCCACTCACTCATGTATACAGTCTCTTACATACCCACTCACTCTTCTATACACCACTTACGGACCCACTAACTCACCCATACAGGCACTCCCACAGCCATTTAACTTTGTTTATATGTTTAACACTTAGTCACTTTTAGAAAACACTCAGAATCACTGTATGATATCATCAATGACATCATCAGTGATGTGATTTCAGATGTCATAACTGATGTCATGAGTGATGTCACTGACCATGTCATGAGTGATGTAACATGTGAGGTCGTAAGGAGTGCATTGCAGGGGCATAAGTTATAGTTAGCACAACTAACTATAAATGCTGAATTTCTCTGGTTTGGTACAAGTGAAATGTGAGCCTAACCATAACGTCCCTGTAACCTTTGGTTTTTTCAGGCAGTCTTGCTTACGGTGAGGGCTCTCACACGGAAACCCATATCACTATGGCAGAATCAAATTTAGGAAGTGCTGTATTGGATGCAAGTAGAAAACAAGCAGCAGATGCATTATTTAACCAACTAACAACTGATTTGAATACTGAAAATGGGGATAATGCTTCTAGTTCCATGAAGCAAATAAACAACAAATTAGAGAAATTTACAAGACAAGAAGTCAGAAAGTGATGGGAGGCTACCACTTTGGAAAAATACATAGAATGTGGCAGGGTCACAAGGGGCTATAGAATCGTGATGGTTCCAACTTACGAACAACCCAATCCTGAAATGTTGAAGGAGTGGGCAGCAAATAGGGAGAACTGCTCAGTGCTAATTCTGTGCATTCTGATCAAATATGCTTGACAAGAGCGTAATTGTTTATTACAGGAATTTGATACCCTCACACAAGATATACAAAGTACAGAAAACAATGAGATCTTTGAAAAAACAATGAAAGAGATGAATGAGATAATAGTGAAACGAGAGGAGGAAACAAAGGCAAAGTAGCAACGAAAGTTCCTAAGAGATCAAAGAGATTATGAAGCTGGTAAAATCTTGACTTTCAGCAGGAAATATTACACATGCAGAGCGGTGGTGGCTGATCAACCAAACATAACTATACCAAAGGACCCCAGCACAAGTGTCAGCCAGATGAGTGAAAGTGATTTGTCTGAGGATGGTGGACCAAGTACACCAGGACCGAGTACAAGCAGACATCACATTTCTGGGTGGAACTAAGGCTAATCAATATGGAAAAGAGTCAACAAAATTGGCAAAAAGATCGTGAAAAAGGAATAGGCAGGTGCAGAGGGAAAGGCAGAGGTCGAGGAAGTGAAGAAAAAGAAAACAAGAAGTCGATGCGGAAAAACAAAAAAAAACATGGGAATGAATACAAGGAGTTTAAAATCGGGACAATGAAGGTACACAATCTGAGTATAGTTAATCTTTCTGATCATATTCTCACTAAAGATGGACTAAAAGTACTTAGATTGGGTCTGTCATTCTGCCCCTCTAAACCTTTCAATTATTCACAGTGCTGCATTGAGCATTTCAAATTTACTAGAAAACTTAAACTGCACAAGTGTCACCCATTAAAACAACAATCCCTCCATACCAGGGTGCCGATGCCAGACCCAATAAAATCAGTAAATTAACCATCAGTGACATTGATGTAGGGCATACATTAAATGAATTGGATCCCAGTGAGGGGGTGGTGAGGGACAAATACATTTATTTGGCCAACCTGAACATTGACTTGGACCAGAGCTGCCCAAGTGGGTTTAAAGCTAAATCTACTTTCACGACAATTGTACCCTTTGATTCTGTTGATGCCTTTGAATCAGTTACTATACAAAATGTTTAAAAATTGAGTAAAACAAATAGGATTCCCAGATACAATGGAACAAAGAAAATCTCAGTATGAACAAAAGAGCAGCCATAAAAAGTCTGAAATTGGACAAAAACATTGTTATTAGACCATCGGTCAAATGGGGTAATGTTACCGTTTTATCCAAAACTATGTATTTGAATTAAGGATACAGGCAGCTGAATAATTCAGAATGTTATGAGATTGTACAAAGAAATATTATCATTAGTACAAATCAAATGTACTGGGAAAAGCTATTTGGTTGGAGCTAGCAAGGATTACTAGAATGGGATGTGTACAAAACATCCCAAAATTCCGATCTTGTACTTACTCCCTAAAAACTACAAAAGCACCACCAATCCACCAGGCAGACTAATTGCGTCCTCCATAGCCTCACTCTTAGAAAATACATCCAAGAATGAAGACTTCTTTTTACGACCCTTGTAAGCTCTTCTCACATTCAGGACACCAAGGATTTTCTGAACAGGATAGATGGCATACCTTAGGAGTCCGACATCCTGTTCATCATTCTTGATGTAGGCAGCCTATACGCCTGCATCAGTCATGAGGCAGGCGTAGAAGCATGAAAGACACTTTCTAAAAGCCAGATCTCTTTCACATCCTTTCCACACAGAAATGATCAGTGAAATGATTGAAATTTGCTTAAAAAACAATTTCTTCATTTTTTACAACAAATACTTCAGACAAAAGCAAGGGACCGCAATGGGGACATGCTTTGCCCTGAGCTTTGCTACCCTGTTCCTAGGATGGTGGGAGGAGCAGGTTGTGGGTCCCAAGGAAGCTTTCACTACACATGTGGTGTTATGGCTGATATGAGGCCCAAGTGTCAAAAGTAGTATCCTCCTCATTTTTCACTTTCAAAACCTTGAGGAAAATTTTTCCTTTTATTCCCAGAAATACCAATAAGACTGTTGTTTCCTCACTGATCTTGTCAAGGCTGGATTATTGAAATGGCTTGTATATGAATCTCCAGGCTAAACAGCTTGGTAAGCTCCAGGCGGTGCAGAATGCAGCAGCCAGATTGACTCTGGATATCCCCAAATACCATTCGATGTCCACAGGCATTCGGGAGCTTCACTGGCTCCCAGTGCGACAACGGATTAAATTCAAGGCACTCTGTGTGGCCCATAAAGGCTTGCACAGAGAAAGACCGAAATTTCTGTGGAAGGCTTTTAACTGGCATTCACCAAGTAGACTTCTGCGATCAACCAATGCAAAATTGATTTCCACCATAAGAATCAGGAAAGTGAACTGGGGAGGAAGGAGTTTCATTAACTGCACTTCTAGGCTGTGGAACTCTATCCCACTGTATCTCAGGACCATACCCACCCTCCTCGCTTTCAGGAGGGAACTTAAGACCTGGCTGTTTAGGAATCAGTAATACTCTAGCTTAGTAGCTCTTGTCTCCGCAAGTTCCAAGACACTAATGGGTAGACGCGTGCTATAAAAGTTTATATAACATAACATGGCTCTGCTTCAACAACGCTCTTTTCATTATTTGGAAGGGAGGTCAGGATGAAGCACTTAGATTTGTGTCTGGACTGAATCAAAATTAATTGAATATTAAATTCACGTTTGAGATGAGTGATACCTCGATTACCTTCCTTGATGTAACAGTCAAAGTTGAGAATATTGGAGTTACTACTTATTTATATAGAAAGAGCACAGCTGACAATAACGATACTTCATGCCAACTGCAGTCACCATAGAGCTCTCATTCAAAGTATCCCATATGGGGAACTACTCAGAACCACAATAAACTGTAACTCTGAAGAGGGTTTTCTTAGAGAATAAGTGAGATGATGCTGGAGATAATCAGTAAGCCCGGGTGTAGTTTGCGTAGTAGCACTTCACGTAGCTACGTGAAGTACAGCTTCAACTACACGTAGCTATGCAAATTGCATAGTGCGTAGCTGTGTGCTTGACTGCACTGTACAATAATTACCAAAAGCAAACTTGTAAAGTGCAAGTTAAGATAAAATAAATATCTCTGTCTTTATATGCTAAAAATGCATATAGTCATTTCACTAAAGTGAATACAAAAGTTAACAAGCAGTGAGAGAGGTGATGATTTTGGTATCCTCACTAACTTAGGAGAGAACCAACAACCAAGCAGATGTCTTGAAAACAAAAAGCACATCTTATTGAACGATTCTTCCTAGGATCACTCCAAGCTACAGTTATGGGCAAAATATAATCCCAACCAAAGGCCCAGGCAAAGCATTATGGGACGAGATTAGCAGTGGGCAGTGAATATTATAGTGTCAATATCAAAATAATTCTACAAGAGCTGCAGTTCAACTAGTCGTTACTAGGTGTCGTCCCTCAAGAGTGAAATGCAAAAGTATTGAAAACCTTTCATGAAGCTTTGCATTTGACTCGTGAGGGACGACACCTAGTAACGACTAGTTGAACTGCAGCTCTTTGTAGAATTATTTTGATATTGGACACTATAATATTCACTGCCCACTGCTAATCTCGTCCCATAATGCTTTGCAGGGCCTTTGGTTGGGATTGTATTTTTGCCCATAACTGTGCTTGGGGTGGTCCTAGGAGGAAGGGACCACCATTGAATCGTTCACATGATATGCTTTTTGTGTTCAAGGCATCTGCTTGGTCCTCCCCTAGGTTAGGGGGACTCCAAAATCATCACCTCTCTCATTGCTTGATATTTTATTGTCAAAATTCATTTTTATGAATTGGTTATATGCTTTTTAGCATAAAAATTGCTTTATCAAAGCATTTGAAGAAGTTTATTATTAAGCCTGGGCGTAGCTATGCAAATTGCGTAGTGCGTAGCTGTGTGCTTGACTGCACTGTACAATAATTACCAAAATCAAACTTGTACAGTGCAATTTAAGATAAAATAAATATCTCTGTCTTTATATGCTAAAATTGCATATAGTCATTTCACTAAAGTGAACACAAAAAGTTAACAAGCAGTGAGAGAGGTGATGATTTTGGTATCCTCGCTAACTTAGGGAGAGAACCAAGCAGATGTCTTGAAAACAAAAAGCACATCTTATTGAATGATTAGGTGGTGGTCCCATCCTCTTAGGACCACTCCAAGCACAGTTATTGGCAAAATATAATCCCAACCAAAGCCCTGCAAAGCATTATGGGACGAGATTAGCAGTGGGCAGTGAATATTATAGTGTTCAATATCAAAATAATTCTACAAAGAGCTGCAGTTCAACTAGTCGTTACTAGGTGTCGTCCCTCAAGAGTGAAATGCAAAGTATTGAAAACCTTTCATGAAGCTTTTGCATTTGACTCGTGAGGGACGACACCTAGTAACGACTAGTTGAACTGCAGCTCTTTGTAGAATTATTTTGATATTGGACACTATAATATTCACTGCCCACTGCTAATCTCGTCCCATAATGCTTTGCAGGGCCTTTGGTTGGGATTGTATTTTTGCCCATAACTGTGCTTGGGGTGGTCCTAGGAGGAAGGGACCACCATTGAATCGTTCACATGATATGCTTTTTGTGTTCAAGGCATCTGCTTGGTCCTCCCCTAGGTTAGGGGAACTCCAAAATCATCACCTCTCTCATTGCTTGATATTTTATTGTCAAAATTCATTTTTGTGAATTGGTTATATGCTTTTTAGCATAAAAAATTGTTTTATCAAAGCATTTGAAGGAGTTTATTATACTCCTGCTACGCTACGTTTATTAGCACAGTTATTCACTCTGCTACGTGCAATTTGCGTAGTGCGTAGTAGCACAAACTTTGCATGCTTCGTGAGCGTAGCAAAGTATTATGCCCAGGGTTAATAATCAGGGATAGAGGATACCGTGAGAAGACTTTACAGACAGCCCTTGCAAAAGCCAAAGGAACACCCAGACACCAACTACTCATCCCTAAAACCACAGGTGGCCAGTTTGAAGACAATGAACCAATCAGATGCATCACCATATACAACAATAAATCGATGGAGGTTAAGAAAATTCTAGGGAAACACTCGTAAATTCTACACAATGAGGAAAGCCTCCAGGGGGGCACGTACCACGCATCCTCAAATCACCTACAGACAAGATACTAGTCTCAAGGATAGGCTGTCTAACAATGATATACAAAGTGGTAGAACAAGGTTGACGAATACCAGGAAAGGTTTCCTACCCTGCAAGAAATGTACAACTTGTAGGGACAGCAAACAGACATGCAAATATATTTTACCTCTCACAGGTAAAGAGAAAACATTGTAAAAACCCTTTCATGCAACTCTTATTTTGCGGTATATGTGCTCATATATATCCCTTTAATCAATGGTACATGGGGAGTACAATCCATCCACTAAACAAAAGGGTGTTGGAGCATATGAGGGCCATTACACATGAAGACAGACACTACCCCATCACCAGACACTTGGCACAATCTCACAACAAGTCCAGCGACCTCCTTAGTTTCTTTTCTATACATAGAACTGAACCCAAGATGAGGGGGGTAATAGGGAGACTGCCCCCAGGAGAATGGAGTCAATGTACATTGTTGAAATAAATACTAAAACGCCGATAGGTCTTAATTCGGATGAAGAGTTGAATGTTCGTTTAGGCTAGCCTTCTATCTATTTGTGGTCAAATTCTCCTGCTGTACTGATTTTAATGTGTTCTGCTGTAGTGGCATAGTGCCTCAGATTTTAACCTTCTTTTTAACCTGTTATTCTTTGTTATCTCCCTTTCTTTGCACTTCTGCTTCTTTCCACTGTCACTACACTTTTTTCTCATCACCTTTCTTGCCTGCAACTTTTGACACAGGGCTAATTCTTGACAGACCGACAAGTGGAGATTGCGAGTGGGAGAATGGTCCACTTATGCAGCGGAAGATCTTTGGCAATATTGGAGCCATTCAGTTGACTTAGGGGCCGATTACGAGTTTGGCAGTTTGACCACCCGACTGCTGTTTCCTTTACAACACCTCTGCACCAGTGATCTACCGCCCACCATATTACGAGTTGTTCTGTCTCAAACACCAACTGTGGCCATTGAGGTCTTCAAGCCGGGACCGCGGCGGTCTGCAATGTTTGCAGTGCGTCTGCCAATGCAGCCAGGTCCGTGGTCCACCCACTAAGCGTATTACAACTACACAGTCATACTCGCGGTCTACCAGTGGTGGTTAAAAAACAGCAGTTACCCAATGGCGATACACCGCCGCCGTGCTACACGTGAAAAAATAATCCACAACAGTGACCATTGGATGAATTTAAAAACTACACAGCTGATGTGCTTTGGCAAGTGGGCACACCTGCAAACCACATTATAAAACACGCCCCATCCCTGACCAGCATACTTTGCTCCCCAGCTGCAGCCCACAAGACAGGCAGCCCTTTTCTCTGCTACCCATTTTCATCTTCCCATTTAGCACTCTCCACCACCTGTAATTTTTGTTTTGCACCTTTTTCCATGTATCACTTGTTTGTTTTTCCTCCATATACTCACTCACATTTTATTTTTCACCATGCCTGACAAAAAAAACACTCTTTACTGAGCAAGAGTCATAGTCGATTAAATCATTAGAGCAGAGCCTCAACTCTTTGGTTCCCAAGTCCAGCATTCTCTTCTCAGAAGGAAAACAGAAATGTGGGACAGGATAGTCAACAGAGTGAATGCTGTTGGTATCATCCCAGGCACACTGAACGACATTAGGAGGAGGTGGAATGACCTGAGGGTGCATACCAGGTACAACAACCACCACCTGGAGGCTCAGACGACTGGCAGTGGCACTCCCAGCACCCCATTATAATTTTTTCCCTGGGAGGAGAAGGTCTTGGCCATCCTGCATTCTGAGGGCTTGACAGGAATAGAGAGGGGAGTGGACTCTGTTACATTACACTTCAAGAACTGGCACAATATCACAATAGCTCTTAAATCTGTTTTGCTTTTATGTTTTCTATCTACTTAACTAACATGCAATAATCAAAGTATCTGAGATGTTGGTTTGTCTGTGTAAATGTGTATTGGTGCATATAAGACCACATGTATCCAACTCCAATACATGCCACATGTTGCAATGCTGTCTGTAAGTGTATTACCATAAAAATATCAATTCAGGACCCATGAAATTTGAGAATATTTAAATGCATGTTGCCAACAGGTATGGTACAAAAACCGTTTGTCGAGTGTTGGTAATGTGAGATTTAAGTGACTACAACCACCATGAGGCCATGTCACTGTCACTAGCCAAGATGCTAGTGACATTCCTTTTGCCCCTTCTCACTTGTCTGCCATGTTACAACTGATGTTCCCTTATCATGCAGGTTACCATTGGTCAAGTGTTAGTAAGTGGAGCTAGAAATGACTACAACTACCATGAGGCCCTGTCACTGCAACTTTAACCACGATGCTACAGTTCTTTTCCCCCGTCTCACTTGTCTGTCATGTTACAACTGATGTTCCTTTATCCTATAGGGTACCATTGGACAAGTGTTTGTAAGTGGAGCTAGAAATGACTACAACAACCATGAAGCCCTGTCACTGCAACTCTAACCACGATGCAAGACTCATTTTGCCCGTTCTCACATGTCTGCCATGTCACGACTGATATTCCCTTATCGGGCAGGTTACAATTGGCAAAGTGTTGATAAGTGGAGATAGAAATGGCTACAACTACCATGAGGCCCTGTCACTGCAACTCTAACCAAGATGCTAGACCCCTTTTGCCCCTTCTCACTTGTCTGCCATGTCACAACCGATGTTCCCTTGTCTGGCAGGTTAACACAGGTCAAGTGTTGGTACATGGAGCTAGAAATGACTATAACTAGCATGAGGCCCTGTCACTGCAACTCTAACCAAGATGCTAGACTCCTTTTGCCCCTTCTCACATGTCTGCCATGTCACAACTGATTTTCCCTTATCATGCAGGTTCCCATTGGTCAAGTGTTGTTAAGTGGAGATAGAAATTACTACAACTACCATGAGGCTCTGTCACTGCAACTCTAACTAAGATACTACACTCCTTTTGCCCCTTTTCACTTGTCTGCCATGTTACAACTGATATTCCCTTCTCATGCAGGTTACAATTGGTCAAGTGTTGGTAAGTGGAGATGAAAATGATTACAACTACCATGAAGCCAGTCACTGCAACTTTAACCATGATCATTTTGCCCCTTCTCACTTGTCTGCCATGTTACAACTGATGTTCACTTATCATGGACTGTGCAATGTACAGACAATGCTCCACTCAGATATACGTCTAAATACTTTTCTGGATGGTTATTTATGGCATGAGTGACACCATAACAACTGTGTACCCTTATACATGTGAGACATGAATGAAACTCAGCTGATTAGCAGTGGCAGGTGACCCCTTGACTCTAAAATTCTCACATGATGAACAATGCTAAATACACAACCAAATTCACTGTTGCCTGTATTAGACACAACTAGGCCTTGGAATGGACAAATACACATGTTATGACTACACTGTGTTTGTAGCAGAGTTGTGGAGATGTCATGGCAATTCCTAAAGTCAAAATGCCACATATCTGCACATCTAATGAGCTGCTTAAATCTATTATATCTTTAGAATGTATACAAATGTCTAGTAACCAACTTCAACTCCACGCAAATAGATGACAATACTAACCCCTACCTATTTTGTTCCATTCTAGGTCATTATTTACTTTGACACAAACAAAATGGATGTACATATGTCACTTCCACCATTAAAAAAGTTCACTATTTCTCAAAAGGTCGATCCGCCACTGCACCTGCACAGAGGTTGGAAACTGAACAGAATTCCTTTCAAGCCCAGGACAAAGCCCTCAGTGATGAAAATGCTCCTGAAGAGGTGGACGTGGATGATGGTCCTGGCCCATCTGGCCAGCCTGGGGAGACAGTAACTGTGGCGCTCACTGTGCCTACAACACCTCCCACCACAGCTGCAACAACAGAGCCAAGCACTGCCCCCCCCAACCTGTGCACCTAGCACAGGCACTAACATCCTATGCCCCCAGTCCTTGTTTCTGAGCCAGATATCTCTACCCCAGTCACGGAAGAACCAGGACCCAGTGGGAAGGTGCAGTCTGTGTCAAGGGCACAGGGCTGTGGGGGTAGGCATTGTGGTAGGGTAACTGTGCGCCCACAGAGTAAGCCAACTGGGGACACCCACACCCAGGCTGCCATCACCCGAGTCCTGGGAGACTACCAGGACTCCCAAAGTGTCATGGGCTAGGTATTGACTGAAATCTGAGAAACAATTGAACTGCAGAGGGACACATACCAGGAGGTTGACGGCATCTGCATTGAGGTGGCCGGCATGAACAACAACATGGCCTCCCAGGTTAAAGTGCTGTGGGACATTAACACCACCATCTGCAGGGCTTTCCCCCTGCATCTATCCCTTCTTGTGGCCCAAGTACATCCACCCCCTCATAATCTGACACAGGAAGGTAGGCCATGTCAGACGAGGACACGCCTGCAAGCGCCCGTGTCTCAGCAGTTGTGATTCACCTCTCTGGCAATAAGAGAGGACGTCCATGCAAAAATCCCAGAGCTCAGGATGGCAAGACAGCCCCCACCATCAGTAAGAAACCTTGCCCCTAGTGTCCTCCTCTATGTGCTACACATTAACTTTGTGGACTATTCCTGCCCACTTTTCCATACCTGATGAGAGGAGTATATTGGACTTTGGACTCCAGACAATTGGGACTCTACTACAATGGTTTCATCCACCATGACTGAATACTTCACTTTCGTTTTTCCCTGTTAAATCATTTTACCACTTTTAGATATTATCCATGTTCACATCAATAAATACACAACTAACCAATTCAGTGTCTCCTGTTGTAATTCTCACATATAACAACGTGAATGTACTACCATGTGAACTTTGCAATGTCAAAACTAGTGATTTCTGGAAGCATGGGTATGTTGTATGTAAACAATGTCCAACTCAGGATCACTACCATGTCACAGCAATACATACATACAAGTGTCTGGGCTGATAACATCTTTATACCATTGTTCAAATCAAAGGCTGACATGATGTCACAGACATAGCAAATAAGACATGATTCAGTTATCCAGTGTCAGTGATCACATGATCAGTTGCAGATTTTCACAGCATTGAAGGGGGGGATACATCTGGCTATATCCTACACAATTGGCAACAATATTATGTATGTGGTAATGATGTCCCCTAAATTGAAATTGAGCATCGTAAGCACTAAGCACTTTATTTTGTATATGTATGTCATACTATGAATTGAACTCTCAATAAAAAATAAATAAAAAAACAATTGGCAACAATAACTTAAATCTGCATCATCAGCTGGAGCCATATTGCCTACTTCACAAAAGGAATTCTACATCAATCGAACAAACAGACACATGTCAGTACAACAGTTTCTGACCAAAGGGTCATTTCAATCCAGTGTTGCTAGCAACTTGTCATACCTTTGTGTAGTTCTGAATGGTGGAATGTCACAAGCAAATGTCAGTGATGTGCCAGAAGCACTTTGGCCCACAATGAGGAGACACATCAACAGCTACATAAAGTTCATACACAAAGAGGATTTAGCCAATGTGAAGGAAGAATAACATGAATTGGGCCCAAAACAACATTGTGTTGGATCACATGATGGCACACATATTGCATTAGGACCAACACACCACAAGGAACAAGTTCAATGGAAGCCACGTAACTTCCATCCTATCGCTGTGTAAGCTGTCTTGACACCAGCTTTGTACATCCAAACTCTTTGGTAGACATTCCAGGGAACAATCCATGTCCACTTCATACATCTGAACAGCATCATATACCTGCAAATGTCACAACTCTGAAATGTCCAAATGAAGATGTCATGGTGAAGGTACCTGAAACAGACTAACAGAGAGATTGGCTAAGAAACCATACATATGGCACACACCACATTGTCAACTCCTAGAGAACACGGGGGCATATTACCAAGGATTTGCGATAATTATCGCAAAGCGCACTTAGCGCTGTTTTTTTTATCGCTGGATTTCATCGCGGAGATAACGCGTTATTATCAACGCTTATCTCCAAGGCGATAAAAAATCCAGCGATAGCGGCAAAACCCAGCAATAGCGCGAGAAATCCAGCGATAAATTCACTGCGCTAATAAAAAGCTTGCTAATAGGCAGGTGAGGACTTAACCTTACATTCCACCTCCCATTGACAAGATGGTTAAGTCAAGTTTTTATCAGGTGTTAAATTCCAGCGATAATCGCAGTTAGCGCGACTTTTTTTATCGCTTCGCGGGCATTGCTAATAGGGGGAAGTTGTGTTAGCGACTGTTTGCAGTTGCTTTTAGTTGGGAACGCCTACTTTGCATGTCATTAGCGATAATTATCGCTGACATGCAAAGCGGCAACAAAACAGCCGCTATCACCATTAAGCTGTCGCTAACAGCTGTTAGCGACAGCTTGCTAATAGGGCGATAAAAATATCGCTGCTTTATCGGCAAAAAGTGCCGCTAAAGTGGCGATACTGCCCTTGGTAATATGCCCCACAGTCCAAGACTACATTTACAGATGAATGAAGCTACACTTAAAATACAAACCCCTTTCCCCATAATTTCCCAGACCCATATATTCCTAGTATGCAGCATTGTCATTTTGTAGAGTTGGCAGGTCCCACTCCCTAAGAGGGATCGCCTTTGCGCCAGGTACAAAAGCCCCTGCCCCTATTAGCCCCGCTGTCCTGAGTGAGGAGGCTTTTGACCTCCTGAGGAGCATCTCTGTGGGTCAGACTGCAGTCCTGAATGCCATCCTGGGGCAAAGCAACGAGCTGACCCAGATGGTAGGCTACCTGGAAGGAATTCACTCTGCCATGTCTGGCCTTCAGAGATCTTTTCAGGCTCTCCTCCTCCCTCACGGCAGCCCTCCACCCATCTCAACCTTCCACCCCCCTCCTGCTCCTTCCCCATCCACATTCCCATTCCTATCCCAAGCACACGCACACCTAAGCATGCACACACTTCATCAGACACACCCACCTCACAGAATAGCAAAAAATCTAAAAAACTCAAACATACATGCACACAGCAGGCACTCTCCTCCCTCACCACCCCCAGGCACCACAGCAATACATACAGAGTCCTCCACAGACACACCCACACCCACAGACACCACAGCTACACATACTGACCCATCCACAGACACAACCATACCCACAGACACAATAGCAACACTCGCTGACCCCTCCACAGATACAACCATACCCACAGACACCACAGCAATACTCACTGACCCCTACACAGACACAACCATACTCAAAGACACCACAGCAGCAGCCACTGACCCCTCCACAGACACAACCATATCCACAGACACCACAGCAACAGACACAGAGACCTCCATAATACCCAGCACATCCACATCACTCCCACCAAAAAACTACAAATGTTCACAGTCAGCAACACAACAGATGCCAGCACAACACACAGTAGAGATTGCAGACCCAGCTCACTCTTCCACTGCCTCTTCGTCCCAACCCAAACTGCATCCCAAAAACCCTACCCATTTTCTCTGTGAGGATGACATGTTTGCCCTTAACTCTCTGAAACATGTCCCCCCTCCCAAAGTCAAAAAACCTCTCCCACACCCAAACCCATCCCTTTCATTTACTGAAAAAAAGCCCCCACCCCTGACTCCAGCCCAAAAAAGAAAATGAAAGAAGAAAAAAACCCTAACGCTAAACCTACCCTCAAACCCAAGAAGCCCCCTCCCAAGGACAAAATCAACCTCCCTAAACCGCTGCCCGTCCTTTCCAAGTACTATCTTCGAGGTGCCTGCAATGCCCAATGGGTGTCCCTTTGTGAGGAGGTTCCCTGGCAGTGTCAGTAAGGACAAGCTTGGTCATACTGTCTTGTGCTATGCCATAGAGTGCTTCCATGAACTGGCCATTGGTCTTTCTTTATACTTTTATTGTGACATACTGTCATGAAAATCTTTGGAAACATTGGTCCTGCCATTACTTTTCAGACTCTTTGATGTGCTTACATAGTTAGTGATGTGTGAGTACAGTTGTGTTTGTTTAAGCCCTGGTTGCTGATTCCTTTGAAGTGGTTAGTATGATATGAGATTGGAGCCAGTGCTGGAGTTACACAGGACTAGGGGACATTTTGGATGGATGTCTATGTGGGATGACACCCAAATGGGGCAGGCATTGCATTGGTTGACATGGTATATGGTAAGTATTTCAGCTTGTCCTGCCTACTGTCAATGTCATTTAGCTTGCTCTTCTCCCCATGATGTAGGTTGAGTATGTGTTACGTGTGTTGAAGTTAGATATCCATGTATCCACACATGGAGGGTGTCAACTTGTCATACCTTTGTGTAGTTCTGAATGGACATGTATCCATTTTGCAGTGTGGACCTTACAGCTACTTCATCTAGATGTGTACCATACGCTATTATTGCTATGTTTGCTTTCATGAGTTGCATTTACCCATTGTCTATTCATGCCTGGCACTTGGTTATGCTATTCGTTGTCCCGGATATACTTCAGTTGTCAGGTCCAGTGCACATGGAGTTTGTCAGCCATGTACAAAATGTACTGTGCCCCAGGGCCCCAGCCTTTCAGGGTTCCCCCTGATAGAGGCATAGCTATCCTGCAGAGAGTTGTTCCATTGTGCCTTTAGGGTTGTTTTCACACTGAATATTTGTTATCCCATTGAGTGACATTGCCTTTTCATGTGGGTGATGTATGAGAGTCCAATACAGAGTTGTAGCAGAGAAGGTATGCTTCAGTTTAATTACCCACCCACACAGATGGTTCTTTGACATCAAAACAGGATCAGGGATGTGTGCAATGTGAGTGTGTCACGTTCACTATAGCATCTTGGTTAGAGTTTGAGTGAGAGGGCACCATGGTAGTTGCAGTCACTTTAATCTCACTTTATCAACACATATGGCAAGCTGCGTGAACAGTGAAGGTCAGTAGTAACATGGCAGACAAGTGAGAAAGGGCAAAAGAAGTGTGTCACAGACATTAATAGGTGTGATATTGATGAGGAGGTGCTATTGGGAACACAATATCATGCACAAATCACTATCACTGAATACAAACACATATCCATTTTTGTACAGTGTGCCTGTGCAGTACCAGTGTTTTGGCCTGGAAGGGCATCCTACAGATGTATTTTTTTAATTATTGTTATGAAACAATCACAGACCTGTATAGGTGTAAATTACTTAGGGACCCCAACTCCCTTGTCTGTCTGAATATATTTCTTTCTGTCTGTATACTATCCTACTGCATTTCCATGACCGAACACCTTAATTGTCTGGTAGGATATTCGATCCGTGGCCATGCCAATTAAGATACTGCTGCGTGAAACACTTCCACATGTTGGTATTTCACATAAATGATATTAAAGTTCAAATCTATCCTGATGTATTGCACTTTATTAATACCTCTAATTATGCTCTGTATGATATATATTGAAATAAAATATAATTAATGATGTTGATTAAAATAATTAAATTAGGAGCTCCTACAAATTTTGCTTTGGGTCAGAAGCATCAGGCATTTGCCTGCTACAGTGACAAAACATAAGCACATCAGTCAATGACTCCCAAATATTTGCTGATATGGCAATTCAGACTTACAAAAAAAAAAAAAAAGCTAGAATGTATAATGCTAAAGACTGAAAAGGCTCTGAAAGCTTTGGTAGCAAATGATATTTGTTCATTTATTTAAGAGAAGACAAGAGAGTCAGCTTGTAAATTTGTACCATGATCTGTTAAAGATTATTTGAAAGTTACACTCAAATACATATTGAGTTAGTGGAACCACTTAATGATCCTCAAACCACAATCTTCCTTACGAATAACCTGCATTTTTTCATGTTTCGCTTATTGAAAGGATGCAGTCCAAAGTTCACTGCAGCCACAGCTACAAATGGTGGAGCTCTCTAAGGATTAAGGTTTTAAGTGATGACATCATCTAAATAGGCAGCTGTTTTTAACAACAGATTGTGTGAATGTTAGCGTGATTTAAAAAATACCCCTAGAAATAGTACTGTGAACAGGCTTTTATATCATAGGATAACAGACAGCTCAGTCTGATTCCCCACCTTATATAAAACACTCCAGAGCTAGGTACATTTATGCTGGAAATATCTTTTTTACACAAAAAGTTATGCAGATCAATCTTGTAATCACCACCTGATTCACTGCGTTCCCTAAAAGGTGACTAAAGACTATTAAAATTTCTTTTATCGAGTCCAGGAAAATATTTGACAATAATGCCAGCAGAGTCTTAGCATGGATGATCATATGCATATTACTGTTGTCCTATGGCCTTTGATTATTTATGAAGTATATCAATTAATGCATAATTGAAATGTATATATTGTTTGATTATGTTTTAGAATAAATCAATATATATGCACAATAAAGTACAGTTTTTTTTTGGCATGTTAGAAAGCATTTTCAATTCATATTATAAGCCTAGTAATTGCATTCCTTTTATATTACATGCAGTCCACTTACAAAACCTAGTTGATTCGTTTCATGTTGGTTGTCAAGCAAGTGTTCTTCAGCAAAGCAATTTACTTCACATTGTTAGCCAGTGAATGACTTTAAGTGCAAGTGCTGTATCTCTGGAACTCTTTCTGGTTAATGAGCAGAAGCTGATAGAATCTTACATTCTTTTGTGAATATTTTTTTGTTAATAAGTAGAAGCTGATTTGAAGCTGATTGGATCTACCACAATTGTAGGAGTATTTTTCCTAGTTAGTAAGAAGTACGCTCATGTAATATTGTAAGAATATTTTTCTTTCTTTTTAACTTTGTCAGAATATGCTTTCTAGATAAAGTGTACATAAACCCCATGATTTGTTTCAAAAAAGGGAGAAAACAGAGGGAGCGCACTGACACAGCTGGCAAGAGAGACCATCTAGAGAAATTAGAAGAATGAAGGTAAAAAATGTCCACAAAGAGGAATACTGCATCTAGCTCAGAATGAAAGGACATATTCCATAGCCACCGTAAAGCAGTCCAGGTGAGTTAGAATTATGTTTGCTGACATGAGATCTTGACAATAGAACAGATCACATTTAAGAAAGAGAGATACAACATAATTCAATGAAAAAGATTGATATGGATTTATTTGAAATGTGCTTTGCCTACAAGTATTCTGAAACATGCAATGTGTATGTTGTAGTAAATATAAGAAAACATAGGTACAAACAATGCAAACATTGGGACTGATTAGTAAATGAAAAGGTAAACTTAAACTTTTGTGTAAGTTTATGATTGTTTGCTATTCACAAAGGTAACTTAAACTTTTGTGTAAGTTTATGATTGTTAGCTATTCACAAAGGTATTTTACTAGTAATATCTTTATGACTGTAGAGTTTCCGCACATCAAAAGATATGATTTCAAGTTTACCTTTATGAATCAGACCCACAGTCTATATAAGGAGTGTTTTCCTATGAAAGTATTGATTGGGCTGTCTTTGACTGGTCTACTATACGCAATCAAAACCCCTGTAAGTGTTTCTAACAGGTGTAATATTCTCCATTTCATCTATCTATAGCAAATAGTCAAAAATCCTGTTAAGTGAAACCTCCAGTTTGTTCATTAGAGCTCTGCAAGAATTCTAGCTGCCTACAGAAACTTGTAGGCCCAGGAAGATCTAGAAGAGGGAATATCCTTCATGCAACACATGGACAAATACCTATGGGAGGTGGAGTCTCTACCAGTGATAAACCCATATTGCAAAGTTGTGCAGAAGCAATATTTTTGGTAGGATTTTCATTCCCATTTAGCCTTCCCTTTTTTTGGAAAGATAAGTACATGAATTTGATTATAGGAAGCATAGTAGTGTCATTCCCTATCATCTCCTTCATAACAATTAAAAACATTGTAACAAATCCAAGCATCACAGCCCAGGCAGTAGCATCCCCCTTACAACACAAAAACAACCGGATTTCAACGCAGGCACCCTTGCGCCTTGGCACTAGGGTGTCTGTATTGGCGCAAGGCTGCCTAAATGGCGCCAGCGGAAAGGAAACAGATGCATCATATTGTTGTAAATACAACGCATCCCTGCACTTTCCTTATGGCGCGGCACCCATTATATATTTACCATTTGTGGTGTTACTACCCGACTGTTGCTACTAAGCACCCCTATCCATGCTATTAATTCCCAACAGTCGCTGTTAAGCACCCAGTGTGGCCATCACAGGACACATTGACTTTGAGCTAAATGGTGACTCCGCTGAATGGGAGAGCTCACATCTGGGTTGTTATGTAGGCTCTTGGGCCTACAAAACATCTTTTCTGTGGCATTGTATAGAGCATAATGGTTCATGGAGCTGGAAGGGGCAGCTTACTTGCTTTTGAGTTTTTACTGAACATGAACAGAACCAGGAGATAGGCATTCAAATCAGCAACCTTATTGAAAACATTGTAGGTACCCCCTGATGAGATTGGGCAGGATGTATGTACATGGTATTTGTATAGCAGAAACCTAGCCAAAGGGCAGATAAGCACTGAACATGGGCACAGGCAAGCACGCAGACGACAAGTGATAGGGGAAGTAGCTGAGTTCTGGAAGCAGAAGTGTACGTTTACTGCACTTGGGATGTAGTGCTTTTTTAAAGAGCTGTGTCATCAAATCCTTCCTAAATTGGAGCAGTCAGGTGGTAGTCCTAATGGATAAGGGGATGGCTTTCCACATCCTAAGATGGTGTCCTGGCTGTGAGTGTGCCAAGAGTCACCAGAAATGGTGAACTTGTTTGCAAGATGAGCTTGGGTGCGGATCACAATCGTTTCATAAATTACGCAGCTAGTTTTGATGTTGCAAGCCTTCAAGGGGTGCCAACGGAGCTCAATCAGGAGAGGGGTCTGATGTGACCATATTTTTTTAGGCCCTGGATGAGACTACTGCAATGTGTAGGATACACTTAAGGCTGGCTCACATGGAGTCTGGGAGACATTTGATAAGTATGTTAACTCCATTAAGATCAGAGAGTAGAAAGGCTTGAACAGCATTTCTTAAGTTGCTCCTTGAAAGAAAGAGTGACACTTGCTTTAGAAGAGAGGCTGGAAACAGGCCATTTTTGTTTTTTAACAATTATTTTTCATGATTGATGAGTGTGAGGTTGGTGTCCAGGTTGAATCCAGTTCAAACTGTATTGGTTCTTGTCTTTGAGTCTGGTTTGCATTATATCTTCTGATTGTTTTGGCAAATAACAGAAATTCTGTCTTGGAGGGGATAAGCTACAAAAAGGCACAGGACATCCAGGTCAGGATGAGGTGCAGGCAATGTTTGAGGTATTGGATGTCTGTAGTGTAGGAAACTTGTAGGTATAGTTGGAAGTAGTCCATCTCCAAAATTTAATTTGCCTACATTGACACAAATTATTTATGCTAATCATTTTCAAGGGTCTGTGCATTGTTCACAAAGTTTTTACTTCACATGGTTTACATTATGGTCTTCTTTTTCATTTGTACCTTTCATATACCTCAATCAGATATTGAAGAAATAAACTCATAGACATCAATTAAGGGTAGGCAGAGGTAGCAAATTGTACCACTGTCTTATTTTTCTATAGCCCTGCTGCCCTAGGTCACAGAGGTAACAAAGAAAGTAGCAAGAACATTCCTATGTATTTTCAGTAGTTACCCTTCTTGTTCATTATCCATCCTTTTAACAGAAAACAGTACGTTTTTTATAGTTGAATGTAGGGAAAAGATGTCAAACCTGCAGCAAAGTTTTTCCTCCTTCCTCCCTTAAAAACACCCTCTGAACACATTTTCAATGAAATAGGAAGATTAGAAGAGAGAAATGAGAACCTGAAAAAAGAGAGGGAAGAGAGTCACAGAGAGGTACAACACCAGTATGGGGAAAAAATAAAAGAGCGAGAGGGCTAGATAGATGAGATCAAACTAAATCTAAAGGCAACTAAAAGAGTAAACGAAGACTTCCCTTTTACCCGGGTGCTCCCCGGAAATAAAGACACAGGGCCCGATTCACAGAACTAACTTAAGACAAAATCCTAAACTTACTACCATTTTGGTATTCACAGAAGGCACTTACTTACTCATTTTGAGTAACTTACGCATTTTGAGTAACTTACTCATTTTGTGTAACTTACTCATTTTGGTATTCACAGAAGGCACTTACTCATTGATGAGTAAGTGCCTTCTGTGAATACCAAAATAGTAAGTTACACAAAATGAGTAAGTTACTCAAAATGAGTAAGTTACTCATTTTAGTATTCACAGAAGGCACTTACTCATTGATGAGTAAGTGCCTTCTGTGAATACAAAATGAGTAAGTTACACAAAATGAGTAAGTTACACAAAATGAGTAAGTTACTCAAAATGAGTAAGTAAGTGCCTTCTGTGAATACCAAAATAAGTAAGTGCCTTCTGTGAATACCAAAATGGTAGTAAGTTTAGGATTTTGTCTTAAGTTAGTTCTGTGAATCGGGCCCACAAATATTCCATTTCAAATATCATGATGTCAAAAATATTGTGGGTCAGATTGTTGATGGTAGAAATCTCTTTTTTTAAATATGTTTTAATATCTTTGTTAAAAATATTATTGTGTGTTATATCATTGCAATTTATATAATTTTAATTTGTAAGTGTGTTTTGTGTATATTTTCACAAAACTATTGTTTTTCTATACTAAGTTTATTTTTTGTGTATAATAATTTTAGGAGCGGGATGTTCGATTTTGAGAGTAATAGGACTGGAAGTAACTTCAAAAATGTAATTTTATTACTTTCTTTATTTAAAATTGTAATTGTGTTATTTTAGTAATCTTTATAAAATAAACAAAATATATAATTTTTATGAAATTATATTTTTACATTCTTTGTATTTCTATCTATGTAAAATTAAATTTTTACAGATAATGTTAATATTGTTATATTTTTAAAATTTTTAATAATTACTTTTTCGGTATATAAGTTTAGAAATAGTTTCTTACTCCTTGTTAATTAAAATAGTTGTTCTAATTATTTATTACATTAAATTAAAATAAGTATTAATTATAATATAATTTATCAATTTGTTTCAATTGTTTTAGCTATTTGTGTATTTTTCTACTCATTGTTGGTTAACAAATGTTATAAATTGATTTTAAAACTAAAAAATACTCCTGTTTTTTATTTTTCATTTACTTTTTGATGTAAATTAATTATAGTGATTCATTTGAAATGTATAGAAAATATTTGTAATTTTTATTTCTTTGCTACTTCTCCCAATGTACCTTATTTATGTAATGTGGTTTTCATTTCTGGGATAATTGAGATGGCTTTTCTAATATTTATTTTTAGGGTAATGTCAATTATAATGGGGCCCTAAGCACACAGCACAAATTTCAGAGTCCTAAATCTCCCAAGGCACCTTATATATAAAAAAATATGATTATGGAACCTTACTTGAAATTTGTATGAAACATATATGTTTGAACATTGAGATGTTTGTACACCTTAAGAAAATGTAAATTAAGCAGAAAATAACATTTATTACAAAATGAGATTCCTCTCTTATTGAATAACATATGAAAGACAAACAAATCCAAGCGATAAATGAGAAAAAATTACATCATAGCCTCAAACCAAACTCTGGCCACATGTTCCCAGATAGGAACCTTGCCTCCAGACTCACTGGCACACTAAAGACCTCCTGCAAAAGAAACATATGTTCCTCCATGAACAGGATGGAATTCCGGCACCTCTGGTTACCAATCGAGTGGAGGGTAGGTCTTATCTTCAAGGACTTGAGAGCAGTAGGGGTGGTTGGGAAAGAACTTAAGTAGGAAAGTTCGATGGGGTGGGAGTAGGAGGTGTGTGGGGAGTTGAGGGTGTAGGAGCTGTCGCAGAGGTGGAGGATGAGTGTTGCTGTGTGGATGTGTGTGTATCTGGAGTGTAATGGAGAGGTGTGGTTGTGGATGTGTGTTTTGACATTTCCTGCAGTGTATGTGTACTTTGTGATTGTGATGAATGTCTTAGTGTCGTGGATGTGGTTGCTTCGGGTGTGTGTTTTGGTGGTGTGTGTTTGGCTGATGTTCTTTGCTTGTCTGTAGGTTTTTCCTGTAGTGGTGTAAGTCTGACTGATGTTGGGTGCTTGTCTGTGGGTTTGTCCTTTTGGGGTGTATGTTTTGCTGATGTTGGGTGCTTGTCTGTTGGTTTGTGTTTCTGTAGTGTTGATCATTTATGTGATATTGTGTGTTGTGATGAACGTGTCCTTGTGGATGATGTTTTGGTGCCTTCTATGGGGGTGTTGGTGGCTGTGGACGTAGTGGGTGTAGTGTCTGTTGTTGTGGTGGTTGGTGTGGTGGTGGTTGTGGTGGTGGCTAAAGGTGTGGTGGTGATGGGTGCGGTGGTGGTGGCGGCCGTGGTGGTGGTGTATGTGGTGGTGTTGATAGCTGTGGTGGTGGTGATGGTTGTGGTGGTAATATCAATGTCTATGTTTAGGTTTGTGAGCATGTATATGATGTATTGTATGACTATTTGTGTGGATGTCTGTGTTTTTGTTTGGCAGAGTATGTGGATGTCAGTGTGGAAAAACTCAATGAAGGACAAATGGAAGGATCCATAACGTAAAGGGGCAGGGGTTGTTGGGTGGGAGGCAGTGAGGTCGGAAGTGGGTCTGAGACATGCCATACCTCTTTATATAATAAGTGTACAAAACAGTGATGGATGGAATGCTTGAATTATTCTCAGCCACTGGCAATCACTTGGGCTGCATTTCATCCGTTGTTATTTTGCCCAGCATGCCACTTCAGTTTGGACCCAGCTATATGCAAATCAGTCTTTACCCTGCTCCAATAGGAACACTCCAGTCTGAACTGGCAAGACAGGTCCTACCCAAACCGGATCACAAGCAACCCAGGACTGGTTTTGGTCTACTTATGGGCTCATCAGCCTGATACAGCTTGGTTTAGGTGACACAATGTGCACAGGACCCACATCTGGGCATACTCTTCCTACTTAGGGCGACACAACATGTATAAAAAACAGTGATGATGGAATGCTTGAAAAAACTCAGCCACTGGTAATCACTCAGGCCGCATCCCAAACCATCATTTTTGTGCATTTCATTCCACCTCAGTTTGGACCAAGATATATGCAAATCAGTCTTGACCTTGTCCATTAGGAACAATCCAGCACAAACTGCCAAGTTAGGTGCTCCCCAAACCTCATCACAAGCAACCCACGCAGCCGTGGCCACTGCAGGTAAGAGGGGTGGGGCTGGCTGGGGGGGGGATTTCGAGAGACGACCACAAGGGAAAATTAAATAAATAAATAATTTTCCCTCGTGATCATCTTTCAAAATCCCCCCCCACTGGCCCCCCGCCCCACTGTTCTTACCTGCAGCGGCTGTGGCCGAACCCAAGACTGGTTTCGCCCTAGTAAAGGGCTCATCATCCTGGTACAGCTTTGTTCCAGTGGCACAGTGTGCACAGTACCCACATCTGGGCATACTGGTCCCTCTTAGAACTACACAACAAGTATACAAAACAGTCAAAAATTACCTTGTTTTTTTTTTTCCAATTGATGCACTAAGTGCACCGGGTATGCCCAGATGTGGGTCATGGGCTCACTGTACCACTGGAACCGAACTATACCGGGCTGAAAAGCCCGAATAAGGTTGAAACTGGTCCTGGGATGCTTTTTTTCAGGTTCTCGGAGGACATGGCCTGGCAGTTCGCGCTGGACTGTTCCCATGAGGAACAGGGTCAAGACTGATTTGCATATGGCTGGGTTCATACTGAGGTGACATGATGGGTGAAAAACGATGGATTTGGACGCGGTCCCGAGCTGTTGCCAGTGGCTGAGATTAATTCAAGCATTCCATCCATCACCTTGTTTTTACATTGATGCCTAAGAGTGCTGGATATGCCCAGACGTTGGTCTTGGGCTCACTGTGCCACTGGAGCCAAGCTATACCTGGCTGAAGAGCCCTAATAAGGGTTAAACTGGTCTTGGGTTGCTTGTTTTGCAGTTCAGGAAGGCCTTGGCCTGGCTGGTCAGGCTGGGCTTTTCCCATGAGAAAAAAGGTCAAGACTGATTTGCAAATAGCTGGGTTCAAACTGAGATGGCATGGTGGGTGAAAAACGATGGACTGGGATGTGGCTTCAAGTGACTGCCAGTGGCTAAGATTAATCCAGCATTCCATCCGTCACCTTGTTTTTGCATTTTATGCCCCTTTATATGACATACAATGTACTGTGGATGCTATCCTGGAAGACCAGTCATTGAGTCAACTGTTGACTGACCCCCTGGATAGTAACCAACCCTTCAGTATGCCAACTAAAATACTGCCCAACTAATCCAGAACCTCTTCAGATGTCACTGCAGGATGGACTCGGGCAGGAGCAGAGATGCCTGTGGTAAAGGAGAATCGAGCCCTTTTAGGGGCCGCAGGTTGGTCAACATATGAGGAAATAGTACAGAGGGTGCAGATCTTCCTGGTGGTGATGGGCGGTGCTGTAGGCGCAGGAAATATTGTTGGGTCCGCCACCTCTTGGGGCTGGTTTAGGGTGGAGGCCTCTGAGTCTGAGGAGGTTGAGTCCTCCTCTCCAACCCCATCACCCTCTGTGCTGCTAGGTCCTTCAACTTTGGGTGTACCACTTTTAAACTCCCAGCGGACATCTGCTTCCTCACCTTACTGGCCAAAGTCTCCCTCATTTGTCATGGAGGATGGTGCTATGTGAATAAAACTCATGGTTAGTAGTGTCATGTAGCTTCTATAATAATTGTACAGGATCTGCGCGTTTGGACAGCATACACTGTAGGATTGGATTGGAGTCAGACTGATTCTGAACACCCCCACCGAGTATGTTGGCCTCTTGTATCAACTAGCTCACAGTGCCACTAGAGTCTCCTCTTACCAAGGAGAGAATAGTTCCTGGCAACCATCGAACATGATAACCCTGATCCCTCAGGACCGTGGAAACAATATACTACTTTTCGCTCAGTCACTCGTGCTTACTTAGTCTGTCTCAGAGAGATACACAGAATAAACAGGCAGGGCGTTTTCAATAAGTATTTATTGAACAGTTGTTATTCTGGTGTAGAATAGATGAGCTGCAACAACCGTTAGACAGTATAAGATATAAATGATTAATAGTACTCTAAAGGTAAATGGATGGTATAGCTCTACCATCTTACAATAATCATGAATACATACGAGTATATAAAACAAATGATAAAAGGATGCGTACTCCTACGATGCTCCCCTAACTAGATTAACCTAAATGTACCTAGCATGTGTGTAGGTGTTAAGCCAAGAATCCCTCTAGGATAAAGTCAACCCCATTACCTGAATTGAGAGACTGTGGGACCCCGTCCTGGTCTCAAGGTGGACACCCCGCAAGGGATGTTAGATCACTGCAAGCTGTAGTGTCTGCAAGCAGGAACCTCAGCGACTCTGATCAGTGTGTCTTCCGGGAAGTCTCGGTCTCCTCTCTTCTATCTTAGCAAGATGTGATGTATATATACCCATAGGTCTCCCCAAGGGTCCTACCTTGCTGTATTACTGTGTCGGCCTAAGGATGACGTCGGGCATGAACTTTATACATAGATATTATACAGGATATGGTCGTCCTGCTGCGCTTCCAAGAATCCTCATGCATAATGTATGAGATTTCGAACTAGGGAAAACCCGTGTTCTGAATGCAGTGTCATATCTAGGTAAATGGTCAGTCCCTGTAAACCGTTAGAAGTGTAATGTAGGGAAGAATATAGGTGAAGGGTAATGAAGTTACCGGGCCTATATTATGGTACCTATAAGGAATATAACAGTAGGGGTGGGCGTAACTCACAAAGTTTTACTCCACAGAATTCCGTGGAGTTGAGTAAAAACTCAGTGAGATTCCGCGGAGTTTCACCCACCATTGCTTTATCATTTTTAAAAACTGGTGCATTGTCACTAATATCTTCGATTTCAATTTCTACCTGGTTCGCTTTCATAGTGTCTTCACGCAGAATGTCAAAGTTCAGCACACACTGTGGTGCAGTTCCCTGACGATGCATTCTCGGATGTACAAATGGCCATTGTCTACACTGAAATGAAAATGCTGTGGCTTACCTTTAGAAACAAGTCTTACTCTGTGGTCCGGTAACAGCTTCACATCCAGCCCCAGGTTTACAGTGACATTTCCAACAAAATAACCTTTCCTCATTTCTTCCGGAATGAAATAGCGAATTTGGCCAAACCCGGTATCAAAGAAGGCAGCTGCAATCACAGAGAGCAGCATCCATGGCTTAAAATGCCAGCAACTTTCTAGCCACGCCATGCCAGGCGTCCTCTATGGTTTACTTTGTGATTGCCTTGTAAATTTGTTTTTGGACAGCAAGGTGAAAAAGCATTGTTTGATATTCTTCATGTGGTGTCCTGTAAAGGTCTTGTTTCCTGATAATAAACGTTGACCGTAGTCAATCCTCTCACCCACCTGCGATATGCCAGTGGATCGAACTGCTGGCTGGGCACCAAGCCACAAGCGTCAACTTTCAGTGTTGCTGCCTCCTCATAAATCACACAGTAGGCGGTCACTCCCCTATGGTTCAGTTGCAAGCTCAGGCATCAAACAAGCAAGCAGTCCATTTGCTCAGGAACAGAAGCAAGGTAGTCATCCCAAAAGTCACAACAATTCGTCAAGTGATATGCATAAGACGGTGTTGCACCAGAGTCTTCAGAGTCGTCAGCAAAGCGGACGTGACTGCGCTTCACATCAGCTATTTCCTGAAGAGATAATTGATGCTATGAGATTTTATTGAATGGGAGGGGACAGGCAAACTATGCGCTCCTATTCACACAGCCTATATCTCTGCTTCTTGAACCCCGTCATCCCAAAAGCCTCACTGATGGCACTTAAGATAATGTTATACACACACAAACACACACTTGTTATCTTTCACTTCCTCCTTGTTGACAGCGCTTGCTTTGACTTTTCATAAGTTTGCCCACAACCCGTTAAATACCAGTCTCATTTCCCATTTTACAAATCTGCTTTTGCTTTAGATTGGACTATCATCCATGCTTCTACCACTCTCCGCCTGCTGCTTCCCTTGCAGACCCACTATGCCCAGCCAGGCAGTCGTGACTTTGCATCAATTGATCCTGTTGCTGATGCCGGTTTGCACCGCTGATGCGCCTGTTGAGTGGGGACTGATTGCTCGGACCGCGGTGATTGACTCTGTCGGCGTTGGTTGGCAGACCATGTCCTGAGATGGGGCCCGTCTTCTAAGGGCGTCCGTTTTGCTGGTAGGCCGAGACTGGTGTGGCTTGGAGAGGGCAGCGCCACGGGGGCAATCTCTTGACATGGAGGTCGACTTGCGCCTCATTCAAAGCAGGTATGCTCTGGGAGCCTGGTCCCTCACCCTCCCCCGTGCCCTACTACGCCACATTGCAAGAGAGCTGCACGTCACCGGATTGGCCCAGTTGCATGAGCTCTGCTGGGAGAGGCCAATCGAGGAAGACTTGGATGGGTGCAGACAGGAGCAGTGTGCCTGCCGCCTTGGTGGTCATCGCCCTGAGTCCCTTAATTTTGGGTCAGGATACACGGCAGAGTCTGGTGAACGTTGCCTGTGTGCTTTACATGCCTTGCTCCCCTGTGGTGCGCACCCGTTCTGCCATTACAGTGCGAGTGGCATCGGGCCTTCCCCTTCCTCCATTTGACTACAGGGGGAGCTGAGTGTGCAGGGGGGGCTGAGTACAGAACATCTTGCAGGAGTGAGGTCTGGGGCTGTTAGTTGAGCACTGTACTGCCTGTGAGGGATCTGTATGGTTCAAACTGTGAATTCTACACTGCAAATCTATCTCTCCAGCCCAAACCATCCATAACTAGCAGACACTTTGGCAAGATGGTGGTTCCACCAGTTTGCTCAACATAGACATAGGACTAACGCTTTAACCCAAGATAATCATAGATATTAAAGGAGGACCATGGGCCATATGACTCTGCATAGAAAATAAGGTTGGACTTTAGCCCATGAAAGTCACAGAAATTAAAAGAGGACTCTGGGCCATTTGACTCTGCATGGAAAGTAAGGTAGGACTGTATTCCAGCTTTGTACAGGGAGGGGCCATCTTAGAATCTTGAATACATGGAAAATAAGTTAGGACTTTAACCCTAGAAAGTCACAGAAATTAAACGAATACTCTGGGCCATTTGACTCTGCATGGAAAGTAAGGTAGGTCTGTATCCCAGTAATGTACAGGCAGCGGCCATCTTAGATTGATGTCGCTACACTGCATTGGCAGACCTTTACTCAGATCTTCCAACTAACCATATTTGCTCGCACGTTTGCACTAATCACTATCTAATCTCTTCCTAATTTTACCTACCATACTTCTGTATATAATCATCTGTCAAGCTGGACGACTGTTATCCCAAGACCTAGTCTGACTCTATAAATAACGGAGCCACTTGAATACTGACCAGAATTGGCCCTAAAACACCACCATCCCAGTTTTTAACTCACAACATGGTCTCTTTCCTCAACATGGCTCCAATTATCACTAGCCCTAACGAGGACCTTCTGTCACAGGTGGGTCTCAACGCTTTTAAGATTGCATACCCTCCTAACCTATCGAAAAAACGCTGCTAAGAAATTCAAACACAATCTAATCAAAAGACACCCTTAGGCATACTTTTGTACGGCTAAAGGCATCGTCATTAACAACCTAATCTTCTTCACAAACAGAAGAGCCCAATGGAGAAAAGCCTTCACATCCATGTTCAATGTCAAACCAATAAGGAAAACACCACATGGTTTTAGAGTTTCCATTATTCCCTCTCCAATCTTTAAAGCTTATCTCGCCATTTCCATAGACAACAATGGGATCATTCTTATTCAATCATCAGATCAAAATCTAGAACAGTTCCATAAATTCTTTATGAGGATTAAAAACTCAATGTCTAACAATGTAACTTCTTCGCTTTAAGATCAAGTTCTAACAACCACAGTGAAACCACAATGCGTTGTTACCAGTGCTAGCTCCGACACATCATCCTCATCTCCTACTAAAGATCAGGTTGAACTTACCTTCTGCTCCTTCGTGGAATTCTCTGGTGTTGATCCAAGGACGCATTTATTTCCTAATGCCTGCCCTTACACCAACCCATTGAACCTCCCTGATCCATCTATACACATGCCATTGAAACAATGTTCACCCCTCTATAGCATGCTATAACAACAATCTAGGGCACTTGTGGTTGACTACCCTCTCACCTTCTAATACGAACTTGCACATAGGTAAATCCCTTTCCTGCAACACGCTCACCATCCCACGGGTATCATAGGACTTACATCCCAAGTCACCCAATGAAGGTATCATCTTGACTACTCTTCCTAACTATCTCTCAATCCCCACCTCAGATTCACCATCCTTGATCCAGCAATCGCCCATCAACTCCCCTAATACCTCCCTCCTCTCTTATGTGGAACTCTCTCTTCCTACTTCCTCTATCCCTTCAGATGGATCTCATTCTCATACTACCAACAGACCTCCCATGCACACGCTAAATCCTCCCTATATGGAGGATATGCTGGCTGACATCAAGAATAATCTTAAACTAGTTAAAGAGAGTCTCCAGATCTTATTACACCTCTCTGTAAAAATGGAGAAGTTAGGGGATCTCAGTATGACTTTGGAGATTAATCAACCCAACCTCGCCACAATGGTCAAATACTTCTACTGGAATTCTCGGCCCTACCCTAATAAACACTCCAGACCAAATAGGATTACAGATCACCTGACTGATGTGGGCATTCATTCACTATTACTATCCTACAAATCAGATCATATTGAATCTGCTCCCTCCACATTCAATATCCAAACTATTCCCTACAATCTGTTTAGGGAACCCAGTGTCAACCTCAGATCTATGAGCAAAGAAAACTTACAAACCATCCAAACAACACACCTTGAAACCATACTGACCAAATCTCACATCACAGTGTATATTTAGCATTTTATTTCTACTTTTACTGCGTTTTTTGACTTTTTTCTACTGTTTATATTACTTGCTTTTTTACTTTCCTACTTCTTGTCCTGACTTCATTTTTTACTCCTACATTTTCTTTTCCGCACCCGTCCACCCAGAACCATGGCTAAGGCTACCTCTACCAGCTCTAGTAAGGGGAAGGCGCCTGCACCGAAGAGCCGCCTTCCTTGCGGCAGACGGCACCCAGAAGGGGTGCAGCCCCGGGCCCTTTTCACCGAGGTGGAGGTGGCCGCCCTTGTTTTTTTTGTACAGCGCCACCTCCCCTTAACCTTGGCAGCAGGCGGCAGGTCCAGCTCCGGTTACGCTACCCAGGAGCGTCACCGCCGGTGGGCGAGGGTGCGCCAAGCAGTGTTTCGCTGCTCTGGGGTCCGGCGCACCCATAACCAACTGACTCACCGGTGGTCAGACATCTTGGACCGGGAGCAGGACCTGCTGGACCTGCTAGGTGTTGAGGTCGTGGGGCTTGGTGAGTAGCTAATTTATTACTATTGTGTGTTCTGTTCTGTGTTATTGCGGATATTATTTTTTCCCAAATAGCAATAATGCTGCTGCTTACATGCTGGTAAGTTACGTTTAAAAATCTTATGTGATTGTTATCCTTCTAGACACTAGACAGGTGCTCAGCGCTACTAATCTTACTTGTTTGCAACTTTGCGCTCGCTTGGGCTGATCATTATGTAAGAGAGTTTAGAGAACTTAAGTTAGGTAATGCTAGAGAGACTCCAGTCCTTTCCTTTGTCCTCCTGTCACTGAGATAGTGGTGGATTGATAGGTAGTTTAGTTACTTAGTATTAGTTGGTAATTTTTTAGCAGTCTGCATGACGCGTCCTCCGTCACGTCACTCACGTGCTGGCGAGTGCTGACTCCAGTCCTTAGTAGAACCTTTTGTAGTTTGTTAGTGAGTGAGTAATATAGCAACTAAGTCATCAGCACATCAGCAGCAACCAACCAACAATTTGGTGTATGCAAATGTATGCATGCGTCCATCTATGCATTTTTGAGGACTAAAATAAATGGAAATGCAGGCTTAGTGAACAATTGGCCTGTCAAAGGGGGTTGATTCATTGATGATTTCGAATGAGATTGAAACTTAGAAGAAGCAAATATATTTTTGGCAATTCAAATCCTATGTCTTTGGAATAGGTGGGCTAGGTCAGGTGGTACTTAGGTTTAGGATTCTGGGATCAGAATGGAACACTGGATTAATAATTAATAACTAGACGGTCCGCGAATCCCGCGATACTACTAGTCGATCAGATTAGATAGGTCAATGTTATTGCAATTGTTGTTTCTAAAAATGTTTCTAGAGCGTTTTTTAAAATATTTTATTTGTTTCACACCAATCATCAATGTTTGTCTCTTTCTTTATTATATCTTACACGATCAGCACCCAGGGGCAAGAAGACGATGGGGTCTGAGGCGGGAGCTGGAGATGCCTCCCAGGGCCAGGAACGCTCATCTACCGAGGGCTCTGCTGCTGGCCCCAGAAAGTCCTCCTGTTGTTAATATTAATAATTATATTTCCCTAACTTTTACTGCACTTTATTTTTTCGGAACTATTATTTCCGTTACCTAATTCTATTTTTTACCAAATCTTCTTTGATCTATCTGTTTCGAAATTCTTGTTATCCCTGCCTCTAACTGCCTCTGACTCTGTACTACTACTATTAGTCTGTCTGTAGCTTGCCCAGTTGGCCACTCTTTATTTTTAAAAACTTTTAAAACTCAGATTCACCAACAGCTCTAGCCACTGAGTCCAGTCCTTTGGGTTGTCCTCTTCTTAATCTTGAGAGGCTTTTCGATAATTGCCACCAACAAAATGCCCAACCAGATATTTTACTATTTTTGAAAGGATAGGACATCCTACTACTGTCTACTCTACTCTGTCTAGTAGACTAGTACCCGATTTGTACTAGTGATGTATGTGGTGTATGTATGTATTGTATTAACTATTTTCAATCTTGCTAGTGAAAATAAATAAATAGGGGGAGGCGTATATGGCCTCTAAAAAATGTGTCATGTTTTTTCTAGGCGTACCGACCACCAGTGCCGGGGCCAGCGGCGGGGCAGGCGACGCCAGCCAGGAGGGAGCAGCGGATGCGGCAGCTACCACAGGGGTGGGTGAGCCAGCAGCAGTGGCGGGCGGTGGTAAGTTACACTTATATTCCTTACTTATTGACAATAGTTACACACTCGCTGCAAGGGTGTACACTGTATGTTGAGAGAGACTAAGTTGTTGTGAACAACGGTTGAAGAAGAAGACACCCTTTACTTAGCATTAGCAATAGGATTATCGACGGGGGATGAGTAACTAATGGCCTCTTCTATCTGACTTCAACTCAGCTGGGAAAGTTTTATGGAGAAGACTAAGAGTCAGACGACCTTGATGGATGGGTTGAACAAAAAGAAGGATGGAAGGACGGGCGAGATGTAATATATGACTGGCAGAGACGGATGTGTGGGACGCAGATAGGTGGCTGATAGGAATCGGATGCATCGGTGGTTGAAGGATGGGTGGAAGGTGAAAGAAAAGATGCCTGCCTGGGTGGGTGAAACTGTATGGGTGATAGGAAGAATCCTCCGGGGGGTTTCATGGGTCAAACTCAAAGGCAAGCAAGGAAGGACGCATGGGTGGTGGTTTAAAAAAAATAACAAATGTATGTTGTTGGTGAAACTAAGGTTTGTTGAGAGATTAAGAAGAATGATAGCCATGTTTACTTTGGATGCCTGGATGGTATTCAATCATCATAGCATAGGTGGAGACTGTCACTGGATGAAGAGTCTTGAAGAGAATATAAAAGAAAAATAAACTGTGCCAGAGTAGCAAAGCCAAGGAGAATAGAAGATTAGATTTAAAAAAACATAAGGCTAGAAGAGCAATGCAATTATTGATAAATGGAAAAATCGCTGGGACGAGAAACAACAGGACTGTTTTTTTGCAATGTTTTTTGATTCAAGGTTGAATTTTCAGAATACTCCCTTGACTCACAGTAGTTTGCAAGCACAGCATATATATTGTGTATGTATGTTATCAAGCGCCTCCCTCCGACTCTGAGGCCCACTCCCTACCTATGTAATTTATTTTCGACTGTGTCAGCCTGCTATGGGTGGCCTATCGGCTGCATGGCATAATCAATCAAAAGTACCTCATGTCGTCCCATATATAATCAATAATCATTTGGATCAGATATCATTATCATCTGCCTTGTTGTAGTAGTCAGGGTGAAAGTGAAATTGAGCAGTTGCTATTGATGTAACAGAGTATGGCCACCCATAATAGAAAAATAAGATAATTGTATAGTTGTAGACTACAGCTTACCCACCTGCAGACAGTAGTAAATAAAAATAACGTGAGTCTGCGACACGAGTATGTTTGTCTAGGGCGCAAGCTGACTGAGCTGGCATGCCCACAACAAGGTTAATTTAGCTAAACAAGAGAGAGAAGAAGAAGACTTGTCTACTCCATAGTGCCTAGTAGTAGTAATGCCTGAAACTCCCACAAATGTTAGAGGCCGAGGAAGTGGGAGGATACCACAAATGTTATGTACTGTGCTTGCTAGTGCTATTGTGCCACTATGTGTAGAATTAATTTTGTGTTACTGTTTTGCTAAGAGTATTGGTTACAATTGTCTTTTTTCTTTCTTGATATAGCTACTCCTTCCCAACCAAAAGGACCACCAAACAGGAAGGAGTTGGCAGCCATGGCGCGGCACCGGAAGCTGGAGGCCATCTGCAAAGAATATCGGTGGTTGGTGGTTCTGGCAGAGGAGGAGGAGGAGGCGGCAGCAGCTGCAGCCTCCTCCAATGCCCCGGGCCCCAGCCAGGCCACCCCAGTGGTACGGCGCCGCGGTCTGGCAGCCGCCCGCCACGCTTCATTCAACACTGCTGCCCCCCCCTGTGGATGCAATTGTAAAGCATTCAGGCGCTGCATGCTCCTCTGGGTGGCGCGCCTAGAGGAGCAGATAAAGGTCCTGGAGTGTAACAAGCGAGCCCGCCGCTAGAACTCCATTGCATTGCCCCTTTTTTTATCTTTTTTTTGGTGGGTGGGAATTGGCCATTGTGGAAAAGTTGGGGTTTATATTTATTATTTATATGGACAATGGACTCGAGCCGAGCGGACATTGGTTGGACTCTTTCTTTATCTTTGGACATTGGTTGGGGTTAGGGAGAGGGGTGGGTCAGGTGTTGTGGGATTTTTACATTAGTTTATTTTGTTTGGGGAATAAATTATTTATACTTAAAGTTTACATACAATGTAAATGTTTTGTGGGGGGGTTACTCTTTTACTTCACATGGTTTCCTTTGCTGCTGCAGGGCTGCAGCCAGTTTTTGATTTAAATAATCTGCTGATAGTGTAACACACGAACAGATAGATGCAGTACCCTCACTTGTGAGTGACTTGTCCTACTAGTACTGTCAGTCTCTCCTCCTAGTCTATGCAGTCTGCAACTGGACTTCGAACGGAAGGGTGTGGGTGTGTGAATTAATGAATTAATTTCCATATTATTAATTACGCCTCCCCCAAACTTCTTCTCTTACCTGTGATTGATGTTCATTTAAACATAGGCAAAGCGATGGCTGCATGGTGATTATAGTTTGGTTTCCCAATATGCCATGGTGGTGGTGGTAGTAGTAGTAGACACTGGCAGTAGCATTTGCAAAAAAAGAAAATGAGACAGTCAGTCGCCTGAGGGAGACTCGGGAAGGAGTAGTAGAATGAAGCACAGTACACAAGAAGACTGCCAAACAAGAAACCATGATGATAAGCAATGCTAAAGTAAAATAAAACATAATGGTGGCGGGGATAGCCTGGTATAAGTTACAAACTGTAGTTGGCTTGACCTATGAAGTGGACAAGCGTAACCTTTAGTGATGTAAGGATGATGAATCGATGCCGGCAATTAATTATGATGGATTATGTAATGTTCGTCTGGAAAAAAGATGGACTTGCAAATACTGAGCATGGGTGGGCAAGCAGAAGAAGATCCTTGCCCTGCCTTGAGTTAGTGTTGCTTTCACCACATCCACCCCAGCAAGTGTGTGATCAATTATTGGTGTAAATAATTTAATTTAGTCACACCTCAATATAAATCACACAGCCCGGGGGAAGAGGGTTAGGGTTTGATGAATGGTTGGAAGGGGTATTTGAGGGAAAGGTTTGACAAAGACAAACACTACACATGGACAACACACAATCTTGGCAGACGACCATCATAAATCTGTTAAGGGAGAAAAAGAAAATGCATGCATGATGATGACTTGATGGTTAATGATGAGTAGTACTAGACTAGTAGTACAGGCCAGGGCAGCAGTATATTATTAATTATTATTATTATGCAATTGCCTTGCCTGTCTGCCCCCAGAGAGACCCAAATTACATACATTTTATGTTCTGTTGTACCAGGCTTCCTTTTAAAGCTAGCAAAGAAAATTAAAAAATAGCTGTAGGGGTCAAATATATAAGCAAACATAATAAACAACAACACACACAGTCGTAAAATGATTGAAGAGAAAAAATGAATCAAATGAAATAAAAGAAGACAATACTATAAGTTACTATGCTATGGTCAAATTGGGAGTTGCATCTCAGCATTCCTCTTGGTCCTTCCTGCCATAGACGCGCCGTCCGTCAATCTTGGGTGCCACTACCTGCCTGGCGGATGCGGATTGGTAAGGTAAGTGTGAGTTGTTTTTCCCGGTATAGCACAGGGTAAAGGCCGGCCTGTAAGTGTAGATGGAAAAACAAAAGAGATATTGAAAAATCAAGGAGAAAAGTAAAGTTAAAATGCATAGATTATGGAGGAGTGCAACAAGAACACTTTCAGAGGCGGCATGGCTAAATCATGCCTACTCTGTTTCCAGCATTAACCTACAACAACAGCAGGACAGAGCAGACCCGCAGCGCCCACCCAACCTCCACTTAGCTTAGATTTTGAGCCAGAGAGAGAACACATATACAGCAACATAGCATTTTTCAAATTAAGAAACTAAATCAATGCACCGCTGTCAGTCATACCACTACACTCACCTCCACCACTACACAGATAGGTCTGCTGTGGTTGTTGTTGACTTGTTTACCTTTTAGGCCACTTCATGAAACACCCGAGTTATTCCATCAATCATCTCCGATCCTACTGACTGACTGACAGCTACGAGTATAGTATGGTCATCATGGTGTCCAACTCTGTAGTGTACCGAGTGAGTCTAGATTCCATATTCAAAAATGCAATGGATCGGCCTGCAGTAGAAGTACAATTTTGTTATTAAACAACAAGAAGGGAAACATTTACTTGAGTCACTTTTTTGTGTGTAGAATAGATTAAATATTAGTACACTTCATGCACAACAACAACACAAACACCAATCACTCAGAGTCAGCGTCCAATGCATGCCATCATCATTACCTGTTCTTAAGGGGCAGTCCCTCTCGGCTCGGAAAGGAGGATAGCTATAGTCAATTAGTCATGTTATTTGGAGGGACTCGACGAGGCAGGCACACATTTCTTGTACTATTCTCCATCCAATGTCTGGCATCAGGGAAATTGATTTAGGGCGAGTCAGGAGAAGTGGACTGGAGCAGGACTCAGAGGAGTGGACGTACTTCTTTAATGACTGCCCACAGTTGCAACTCCAATCCGGCAATAAAAGAGTAAGACGGTGGTGATAGATTTGTTGTAATTCGAACCAGAAAGACAGAGACACACACAAATAATAAAAGTAAATAAGGAAGAAAGAAAAAGTAACAAGTTGAAAGCCTAGTTGTCAGGGAATTAGAGCTCGTCCTCAAACTCTAGTGGTTCACCCAGAAGTAGGTCATCCAACACACTACTTCCATGACCTAAGTCACTGTCATCATCTTCCTGCTGTGCTGCTTCAGGTATGGTGTAATCCGGTGGTATAAGGTGCTGATTCATTTTGATCATGGTTAACCTCTCCAAATTTTGGGGCGAGAGACTAGTCCTTTTCACTGTTACAACGACACCAGCAGCACTGAAAACACGCTCAGAAGAGACACTTGTGACAGGGCAAGCCAGGTAGTTTATCGCCAGTCTGCTGAGCACTGGCCATTGGCCCCATTTCCCAAAACAATACATCAATGGGTTTTGATCAATGTAGACCTCTGTTGGGACATCCAGATAGGCCTGGACCATCCACTCAATGCTTGGGGGTGCTCCGCTTTGCTCTGCCTCTTTTGCCTTTGCCTCAGCACTGGACCTAACAAGCCCTTGCCGTACATACCATTCCTGTGCCGATTTTACTGAGGCTGATGATCCTGTTCTTGCTGTTGTTGATGTTGTTGTTGGTGGTTTTGACTGCTGTGAGCCAACCGCACTGCCCTCAGGCTCTGAAGTTGAACTTGACGCCGGCTGCCCTGCAGTACATGTTGCGGGCTGGAGTAGCGGGCCTCTAATTCCCAGCCGTTCGTTTTCTAAGCGACTGGCTTCCGTAGCTATCCAAGTTTTGTACTTGGCAACATCCACTTCTGAAAAAGGAATCAATGTGTTAGTGTTCAGTACTGCTTTGTACCGTGGATCCAGAATTGTGGCAGAAATGTAATGGTTGGATGACACAATGCCTCTTTGCACCCTTGTATTTTCAGATAAGCGAAGGGTTAAGCTCTCCACCAACTCATATGCTTCTTTTTCTTCCTCCACACCTGCGTACATTGCAGACACCCCCTTCAGCTGTTCCTGTAGCATGTGCAACAATGGAATAGCTTTGCCCATAGTACAGTCCTCCTTGGTGACTTCACATGTGAAGAGCTCGAAAGGAAGTAGCATCTCTGTCAGGCATTTAACTAGGCCCCATTGGTCCATCTCAATGGTCATGCCTTTCACAGTAGCATCCCCTCTTTGCATGACATATTCATTGATTGGTCTGTACTGCTCAAACAGACGTTCAAGCATGTAATAAGTTGAGTTCCAGCGTGTTGGCACCTCCTGGATGAGTGCTTTAACTGGCACTCTATGCTCACGTTGAATGATCCTCAGCTGCTTCCGGGCTTTAAAAGAATGGCTGAAATGTGTGCAGATTCTTCTGCAGGTGGTCAGTAAGTTGCTGACTCTGTATTACTTTTTTCAGAAAGTCTTGAACAATAATGTTGATGCAGTGCGCCAAACACAGGACCCTGAAATAGCCATCATCGTACATGGCCCTAACTATATTACTGACATTGTCCGTGGCAACAAAACCAATGTTAATCCCTCTTGGGTGCAGCCATTCAAAGACCTTGCTGTTAAACTCTTCCAAAATGTTTGCAGCAGTATGAGATTTCTCCATGGCGAACATGGCTACAGTTGCATGTTTCCGAGTGGCATTAAAAATCTCAGCAGTGTCAACACCTGCAGATATCTTTTCTCGAACCCCCACAAAAGAGATCCAGTGTGCAGTGATGCACATGTAATCAGTGGCTTGGCAACTGGTCCACATGTCTGTTGTCAGGTGGATAGTGTGAACAGCACTCTGCTGCAAAGCTTATCCAAGCAATTCCAGCACGTCGTGATATAGTGCTGGAACAGTAACTCTGGCAAAATAGGACCGGCTGGGAACCTTCCATTTTGGGCAGATGGTTGTCACAAATTCAAGAAAACCCACCCCTTCCACAAAAGAAAAAGGGAGAAGGTCCAGCGCTAACATTTTAGCCAGCTTCGCATTGTACAAACATGCCGTTGGGTGGTTGCGTTCGTACTGCCCCTCCGACCTAAACATGCTGACAATGGTAGCCTGGATTTTTTTCTTTTCTGGTGCCACTGATGCAGGTGACATCTTCTTGACACCAGATGTTGTTAGGCTCAACGCACGTTTTGTTGCGGTACTCTCTTGCCTGGGACCCCTTGGTGTCTCAGCCTCACTATTACTCTTGTGCCACTGCGATGTTGCTGATGCGGATCTGGCCGGTACCACTGGACTGCTGGGGACAGGGCTAATTTGTGTACCAGAGAAAATGTCTCCCTCTTGTTCACCTTCCACCGTGATCAGATCTTCTACTCCTTCATCCCCACCAACAATAATGGATGTAGTTTTTTGGCCGCTAAGGTGCGCCTCCCACTGGATCGTGTGGTGTTTTTTCAGATGGGTTGTTTGGCCTCTGGTACCATAGTTTGTACCAAGCTTACCCCAACTAACACCTTGTCCACAAATGGAGCATATCGTAATGTTCACCTCCTTCCTGCTAAACGAAAAGAAGTCCCAAACTGGGGAGCTGAACTTTCTGGAGCTGCTGGTGCCACTTCCAATGCCGGATGAACTGGTAGGTGGGCGTGGAGTTTGACTCTCTGCAGTACCTACTTCTACTGCAATGGTTGTGCTGGATGTAGGTCGCTTCCGGGCCTTTGAAAATGCAAACATGGAAGTTGGAGGTGCTGTTGATGTTATCTGTGTTGGTGGTATCCGTGTCACATCCCTCACAGCAATTTGGGTTGGGGTAATGTCGGTCTCCACTGGGGCGGGACTAATGTCCATGATGACTGGCTCATCATCATCATCATCCTCCTCTTCTACATCTACCTCCATAACTCTAAGGCTTTCTGGAACCTTCCTTTTCCCTAGCCTTGTCTCGCGGTGTGTCTCACTCTCAGACTGAGGTTGTGGGATCCAAGTGGCATCTTGATCATCAGAAGGGGGGCTTGCAGAAGAACTCGATGGACTAACCCTCCTTTTCCTTGCTGGGGATCTGGAAGACAATGGATCTTCTGAAAGAGTGGCTTGCTCTTCTTCTTCCTCTGCAGGAAGCTCGATTTCCTGAACTGCCCCTACTTCAGGAGGAACAACTAGTATTGTGGGCGGTGGTTGCGGCTGTTGTTGTCCACTTATCTGAGTTTCCTGTGTTGATTGGGTACTACTTTGCGATAACGATAAGTCGATTTCAACATCACTGGTCATTGGCTTTGTCGTGATTAGACTGGCTGCCTCTGTGACAGACATGGGCTTGGGCCTAGGTTGGTGGGGTGGGTCCACTGATGCAGGGATGCTGCTCCCAGCTTGCTCCCCGGACACCGCTGCTGCAGGCACAATTTTTTGTTTCCCAAAACAGATCTTGGGCGGCACACCAGTCTTGGTAAGTGGCAGTTCCTTCTTCTCACTGGCAACTTTCTTGGTACTGGAGGACCTGGTACCTTTCTTTGGGGCCATCTTCTTCAGATGTCAGCAGCATGCAGTGGCACAAGTTGAAGAGATGTCTGTGGTCACACGTCACGTGATGTCGTGCGCAGCAGGACTTCTGGCTGGCAGTACAATGGGTGATGACGCCTCCTCGTCTTTTGTGCATCTAAAAGCAAAGAAGCAAGAGGAACATAAGTGAAACGTGGCATTTATTGTTGTGGTTCAATTACTACTAGTACAATTTACAAACAAACAAATATAATATATAACTTAGTGTGTGGTCACACTTGTTAGTGTTATTATTAATATTATTACATTTTATTAACTCAGTTATTAAACAAACATAACAACAGTGTAGCCATTTGTGAGACTTTGACAACAAGGGCTTTCATGGTGTACTGTGTACACTGAGGAAGGATAGGAAAGAAGAAGAACAAAAACAGAAATACACATGTAATGAATGGAACCTGTTTGGCATTGTGCATCACGTGGGATGCAGCATTCAGGGAGCTGCAGCTGGCATTGGGGATGGAAGCAGTAAGCCACGAGGATCAAAGGAAATAGATGCAGGCCTATGGGCTGGCAAAAGCAGCACACTAACTACCACCACAAAATGGCCACCAGCCACATGGTCACTCACAACAAGCAGGAGGCCTGGAAAACAATGAACTCAAGCAGGCCATATGGCCAGACAAAGGAGGCATACTAAACAACACAGCTTTAATGCAACAATGCAAAAACGAAAATCCACAGGGCTAAAAAAGGTTTGCAAGTTACACAACAACCACACCACACACATCCAACAAAGGCATTTATTTAACACACATGAAAAAAGTGAAATACCCCAAAAAAACACATTTTGCAATTCAATCCAATGCCATCCATGACCTAAATGATGTTTAAATTCGACAGACACCACAAAAACAGTTGCTTCATGCACCCTAATGAGTAGCTCTGGGCCTATTGGTTGGAAAACCCATTGGCAGACTAGGCCACATAGTGAATCAATTCAAATGAATGATATTGCAAATGTATTAGAAAATGTAGTGAACTGTGCTGCATTTTTTGCAGGGTAAAAGAAGAAAAAATTGCATGCAAATCAACAACAAGGCATGGGCACCACAAAGAAGGCTTGCAGGCCTAATGCAGAAGCACACTGGCTGCCTTCACAAAATGGCCACCAGCCACATGGCCAGGCCACAACAACAAGAAAGGGAAGACAGACAATGCAGGCCTATGGCAAAAGCACACAGACTGCATTCACAAAATGGCCGCCAGCCATATGGCCAGGCCACAACAACAAGAAAGGGAAGACAGACAATGCAGGCCTATGGCAAAAGCACACTGACTGCCTTCACAAAATGGCCACCAGCCACATGGCCAGGCCACAACAACAAGAAAGGGAAGACAGACAATGCAGGCCTATGGCAAAAGCACACTGGATGCCTTCACAAAATGGCCACCAGCCACATGGCCAGGCCACCACAAGTTCCAACAACAAGAAAGGGAAGACAGACAATGTAGGCCTATGGCAAAAGCACACTGGCTGCCTTCACAAAATGGCAGCCAGCCACATGGCCAGGCCACAACAACAAGAAGAAGTAAGCCAAGAGGAACAAAGGAAATACATGCAGACCTATGGCAAAAGCAGCACACTATCTACCACCACAAAATGGCCACCAGCCACATGGTCACTCACAACAAGCAGGAGGCCTGGAAAACAATGAACTCAAGCAGGCCATATGGCCAGGCAAAGGAGGCATGCTAAACAACACAGCTTTAATGCAACAATGCAAAAACGAAAATCCACAGGGCAAAAAAAGGTTTGCAAGTTACACAACAACCACACCACACACATCCAACCAAGGCATTTTCATTTAACACATACGAAAAAAGTGAAATACCCCCCAAAAAACATTTTGCAATTCAATCCAATGCCATCCATGCCCTAAATGATGTTTAAATTCAACAGACACCACAGAAACAGTTGTTTCATGCACCCATGAGTAACTCTGGGCCTACTGGCTGAAAGGCCTATAGTATTGGCAGTCTACTGGGCTAGTGAATTAAATAAATATTGCAAATTAATTAACTTCAAAAGTTGGAGAAAATGCAGTGAACTGTGCAACATGTTTCCTTTATAAAAGATGAAAAATTACTTACAAAGAAACAACTAGGCTCCTACTGAACTACAGGCCACCCACCACAATAAATTTTTAAAAAAAGAGGAAAAGTACAAAAAAATGTAGGTGCAATGCCCCAATCAAACAAACAACACCAATTTTCCAACTTACTGTAACTCAGATTCAAAAGTCCTCAAATTCAATGATATATGATGCAGCAGCCACAAAGAGTGATCCTTCCAGCTCCAAATCCAAATGAAAAGTGAACAGGAGATGGACAAAGCACTGGGAGGAGCCAGCTGGACAGGAACAGGAAGTTGGAGACTGTGGGGCACTTCCTTCCTCTTAAAAAAAAAGTAAAAAAATATAAAGGACTCCTTGCACAAAAAAGTACAGCCAAATGTCAATCTGAGGAGTTTTTTTAATCCAATCACCATTTCGAGAAGGTTTTGATGCTGCTTGAGAGAGATTCTTCTCCAGATTGCAAATTCTGCATGTTCGGGATCGCGAGCTTCGCAAAACTTCCGCCGGAAGTCCGATGGTGCACCCGAATGACGTGCTCGCGATCGCACACTCTTGCGGGAACGTGCGGCCGGCTACCAATTCTCGTGGCGCTCGCTAACAGATGGGAAATCTCGTCGGCAATCGCAGGCAGCCCGGTAAGTCGCTCCCATGCGCGCAAAAATGCATTTTGAGAGCGCAAACACATAAAAAACTCCGCTCCTCTGCGGAGCGCTGAGTTTTTGGTAACTCCGCGTTCTATGCGGAGTTGCCAAAAATCTGCAAACTCCGTGAGGGGAGCGGATTTTATGCCCAGGGTTAGTTGCTAGCTCCACTAGATCATTAGGCCTAATACTGACAAATGCCTGAATATGCAAGATCACATCAGTGCAACAACTAGAGGAGCCAATCACCAACTCTGCACATTAAGAAAAATCAAACCGTTCCTACCTCCTACTGACCTGAAACAAGCTGTCCAATCCCTAGATATCTCCTGTTTAGACTACTGTATTTTGACACTGGCAGGGCTACCCAAAGCTAAACTGGCCCCTTTAAGGGCCATTCTGAACTCTGCTGTCAGACTGATCACGGAATCAAGAAAGCGTGACCACATCACACCAGACCTAATCCAACTCAACTGGCTCTCCATCGATACAAGGATCAGGTATAAGGTTGCCTTCTTGATGCACAAAACGCTCCATCAGAAGAACACGCCTATTTACCGGGCAAATAAACTTGCACTATTGGGTGGGAATCGCGCACTAAGAAGTTCAAACACTCTATTGCTGAAACCACCAAAGTTCAAAAAGAAGAGAACCTATAGCCGCGCCCTCTCCGGTCTTGCTCTGAAAATTTGGAATGCTCTCCCGCCAGAAATCAGAATGAACCCCTCGACCTCCGCATTTAAAAAAGAAGTCCTACGTTTGTGCTTGAATAGTACTGTAGCCTTACAAACTAATGGAATTGACTTTACAACCTTACCTTCCCTTATCTATTATTCAAACTTCATCTTGTTAACTGTTTATATGTCTATTTTTGTCTCCAGTGTGCTTCTGCTGCATAAGCTTAGCTATCTAATATGTTTTCCTGTCCCAGCTTAACCAGCTGACTTCGTTGTACAGTGCTCTGATACCCTGCTGGGTCTTGTTCATGCTCTATAAAACGTTTCAAATAAATAAATAATACAGCATATCTGAGCCCCTTGCCCCTTTCACTATGATACAGCCTTCGCTGAGCATGGTCCCTGCCATGTCTGATCCCTTGAAGGTTAGTGTATGCGCTGCCAGGCCTGTTCTTGTCTATGAAACAAAGCCTCTTCTCCCCGTTTTCCCTTTCCAGTCTTCTGGTCCCACTCTCTTCTGTTCCCGCTCACGCCAAAGCTCTCAGTACATAAACAGAGGGGTCAGGCAGTGGTGCAGGCAGTAAGTATCTGAGAAAACGTACTAAGCAATTTGGGTCTTTGGCAGAGATGAAGGACTTAGGGCCATATGTAGGTAGCTAAATACCGGTCGGTAACGGCCGAAATTCGGTAAATCTCCCGTTACCGACCGGTATTTAAGCAATCGAGATGTAGGAGGCCGGATTTAAGGAATCGGTAATTTACCGATTCGTTATTTTAAGGAATCGGTAAATTACCGATTCCTTAAATCCTATGTAGGGAGCACTCAAGTGAGTGCATTTTTGGTTTCAGTATTCGTTATTTACCACCAACTACAAGTTGGTGGTAAATACTGAATACCTTTAAAAAGCAATTTTGTGCTTTTTAAAAGTGCCATGTGGCAGACAAACATGCCCTTAGGGCATGTATGTGCGCCACATGTGCACACATGCACGATTCAGGGTGCAACAGGGTGTCAATTTGACACCCTGCCACCCTGAATATGCTCCCCTATTACCGATTCGGTATTTACCGAATCGGTAATAGTGAATGGCTTCCCATTCATTCCTATGGGCCTCCAGGCCCATAGGAATGAATGGGAAGGTATTCCTTATTACCGATTCGGTAAATACCGAATCGGTAATACCGAATATTACCGAATCGGTAACATTTACCGAATTTTTACCTACATTCTATTTACCGATTCTTAAATACCGAATCGGTAAAATTCGGTATTTAAGAATCGGTAAATAAAAATTACCTACATATGGCCCTTAGTCTTAGAGAAACAGCCCACCAACCCTAGTCACCTAACTACAGATCATTGAGAGAGAGAACGGACCACAAGATTGTGATAAAAACTGGAAGGCAAATGGAGTGCTATGTTGAAAGGTATGTGAGATACAAGATATATTTAAGCTGATTAATTCCGCTGGCGGAGCAGCAGAATTTTTTTGTAATTCCACAATACAAAAGTAATGCAGAATTCCTCCAATTCCGCCCACCTGTAATGATTAGTCTACGTGTAGTTGATGTTAATTAGGTTACAGCATCAAGCCAATTAAAATAATATTGGTTACATTTAACTGCTGTACATAGCAATCCTGTACCATGATAACATGTGTCACTGGACTGCATACATTGAAATGTTCCTATGCTAATATCTGTCAAACCGGACGAAGTACCTATACATGCTCCATCACATATTAAGCATTGTTTCACCTGTCAAAGTACATTCAGAACAACTGTATATACACAATCCCTGACTACATGTTACAAATGCACCTCCAGCACTTCAGATCCATGATATCTCAAATGATGTGCTATGCATGTGATTGAGCAAACATGTTCCTGGCTCGGTACAAAAATATAAACATCAATGGGAGGGAGGTAGAGGAAAAAGGCATGAGGACTCATCCTCCAAATCATACTTAATAACCAAGGAGAGTCACTCTTATCCTAAGTGTATTCTCATACCCTCATGTGGAAAAAACAAAATAATTTTTCTTTAAATAACCCTCACCCACCATGGTTGCCCCTTGGTGGCATGCTTCACCATAGGATTCTTCCCAAACCAGCTGTGGAAAGGGGCGTGCTAGACCAACGGGTACGTGGGAGCACTGATAGTATTGGAACCTATCAAGATGAGAAAGGTATATAGGAGTGGTTTTTTTTTTAAAAGGTTAAAAATATCTGGCTAGTAGGAAAGCATCAATTAATAGCACCTCTAGTCGATATGGTTAAAATAAAGGGACCGTAAAAAACTTACGGGGTCATGTCCCTGGGTTTCTCTGGTCAACTAGTTTCAAGCCATTCAAGACTTTTCATCAGAACCTATGGAGGTTACACCATGTTACCGCTCCTTCAGTCGTGGAGATCACAGTGTTCTCAGATAAAGGATAAAATAAATACAAATCTATATGTATACAGCACCTAATTGGTCTGTTCCTTTGGAATATGTCATAAGCCTTATTAAGACATCATGAGTCCAAACGGGGGGAGGAGGGACGCCTGTAGTCACATTTTCCTCAAGGCTACTCCCTCACTTTTGGGAGAGAATCCGTCTGCCCGTCGAAGCCGCTGTGATCTCTACAGCTGAAGGAGTGGTAACAGGGAGTAACCCACGCATTTTGGCCGTGGCCTTGATCACACGAATATATAAATATTCACTAAAAAACCAAAGGTTGCAGGGACGCTTTAGTTTGATTCAGATTTTACACACTAAAAACTATAGAAATTCAGCATTATAGTTATCTCAAGTAACTGAAATGCATTCCCTAAGGTAACTATAACTCGCCCCCCCGGCCATGCACAGTTTTCTCATCAATAATTTCACTGCAAATGTTTCAGTGATATTATCAATGATGTCATAGAAGATGTCCTGAGTGATGTAATATGTGGGGTAATTAGCAGTGCACCACGAGGGCACGAGATATAGTCACCTTAGGGCACAAGTTATAGTTACTTAAGATAACTATAGCTGCTGAATTTCTATGGTTTCATCTGTGTTAAACCTCAAGCTAACTATAGCGTCCCTGTAACCCTTAGTTTTTTAGTGAATTTCTAAGGTTTTTTTCAATTCTATTTCCAAACTATAAGGTCCCTGTAACCTTCTATTTTTTCCAGTGAATTTCTATAATTTTTAATGCTATTTTCAAACTATCACTTCCCTGTAGCCTTTGTTTTTTTCAGTGAATTTCTCCATTGTTTAATGTTATTTCCTAACTACAATGTCCCTGCAACTTGGGTGTCTGAGTGGGCATGTGAGTCATTGTGTGGGTGCATAAGTTGGTGTGTGAGTGTGTCATGGGTGTGTCAGTGTGTGTGACTGGCTGTGTGGGTCAATGACTGGGTATGTGAGTGGCTATGTGGGTCTGTGAGTGGGTGTGTGAGTGGCTGTATGGGTGTGTATGTGGGTCTGTGAGTGTGTGAGTGGGTGTGTGAGTGCCTATGTGGGTCTGTGAGTGGGTCTCTGGGTCTCTGAGTTGGTGTGTGAGTGGCTGTATGGGTCTGTGAGTGGGTGTGTGAGTGGCTGTATGGATGTGTGAGTGTGTCTATGAGTGGGTGTATTTTTTTTATATTGGGAACTGGATACGCAGATCTATCACACATTCACAGTGGGGGGCTCCACTGAGCACCAAGGTAGGAAATTGCATGGGGAAAATGATGCATTTTGGGACCACCCTTTTACTCATCCCGTTTGATGAATCACCCTGACACTTTCCACACCGCAACTAAAGTGAGTGGCAAACTAGTTTCAAAACGTTTGTGTAGGTTATTCAAATGGCGCTAAAGTTATTAGCAAAACAAAAAATGCTTTTCCTATAGATCCCAACTATACCTACCTACTGGCGACCAGCAGTAGATAATATATATATATATGTGTGTGTGTATATATATATATATATATATATATTACCTACTGACGGTCGCCAGTAGGTAGTTATAGTTAGAACCTAGTTTCCATAGGAAAAGCGTTTTTTTATTTGCCAATAACTTTGGTGCCGTTTGGCGAATCTTCGCGAAATTTTCAAAAAAGATGGCCCGCTCTGGTCAGCTCCTGTCTTGAAAGTTTCAGGGTGATTCGTCAAGCGGGGGCCGAGAAAAAAGGGGGTTCCCAACACGCATTTTCCCCATGTTAATTTCCATAGGAATTTTAGACAAAGCTACAGCCCGAACTGCTGAACGGAATTACACCAAATTTGGCAAAAAGGTAGGTCTTGGTTCAGAAAGAGCCCTTTTTTTAAATGGTGTAAATCCATTCAGTAGTTGCTGAGCAATTTAAAAAATAAAAATATCGATATCTGAGCACCGAGGAGGAGTCGCGACTCCTCCCGGGCACGAGCTTCACTCTGATTGGCTGAAAACACTCCAAACCAGGAAGTGTGGCAGCCATCTTGTGACTCGGTAACCGAGTTCAAAGAAAAGAGTAAAAAAAAAGGTGAAAAACAAGAAAAGGGGGCAGGGTACAAACACCCGACCCCCTAGGCCTGCTCAGGGGGTCCCACAAGGACCCACATGGCCAAAGAAAGCATATTTTTTTTAAATCGGCCGAATTCGTGCTGGGTGCGCAAATCCGGATGACAAAATTAAAAAAAACGAAGCACGGGCTCCCGCACTTCGTTATCTGATAGGCCCCGGGTGGGCCAGGTCCCGGGGGCAATGCTAATTTAAGTAGTGGGGGCCAACGGGGGCCCCCACAGCCCCAGGGACCGCCACCTCCCCGGGGCCTAATTGTTTATGCACGGGGGCACGTGGCCCCCCCGCAGCCCCGGGGACCGCCACATCCCTGGGGCTTAAAATAAAAAAAATGAAGTGTGGGGGGCTCCTGCCCCCCCCACACTGCCCCGGGGACCACCACCTCCCCGGGGCACTCTTTAACCCCTTCGGTGCTCATGACGAGCTCAGCTCGTCATGCTGCGCAGTGCTCGTGTGCGCATGACGAGCTGAGCTCGTCATGAACCCGCCCACTCAATGAAACGCCCCGCACAGGGCGAAAATCGGCCGCGCACCGAAGGGGTTAATTGAATGTGGGGGTCCATTGCGGACTCCCGAGCCCCGGGGATTACCACCTCCCGGGGCTTTAAACAGTAAGGGAGGGGGCCGCGTGTCCCCCTCCTGGAGCCCTTGATGGCCCTGGGGACTGCCACCCCCCAGGGCCGGCTCCTGCAATGTCCCGGGGTGCCCACCCCTGGGACATTGCTGTTTGCTATGGCAGGGCGGGAGCCCGGCTACCACCCTGCCATAGCAAACTCTGCTTTGGTTTTTGGAAGCGAGAGCAGGAAACCTGCTCTCTCTTCCAAAAACCAAAGCAGAATTGCTTTTGCACAAGGGGAGCTGCATGTCAGCAGCTCCCCTTGTGCAAAAGCAATGCCGGCTCCAGCAGGAGGCGGGGAGCCGGCGGGACTGTGGGGGTATTGGTGCTCCCCCATGGTCCCCAACACAAAGGACCGGCCCCGGGGGATGGGGTCCCCGGGGCCAGAAGTGGCCCAGGGGAGGGAGCCATGCGGCCCTCCTCCAGTGAAAATATTTTTTTTAAAAAGAGGCCGAGCCCCGGGGGATGGGGTCCCCGGGGCCAGAAATGGCTCAGGGGAGGGGGCTATGCGGCCCCCTCCTCGCAAATTTAAATAAAAAATAAATAAAAAAGGAGGCCAGGCCCCTGGGGATGGGTCCCTGGGGCCAATAGTGGCCCAGGGAAGGGGGGCCACAGGGCCCCCTTCTCGTTTAAAAAAAAAAAAAAACGAAATAAAATGCTCATGCCCTTGGGGATGGGGTCCCCAGGGCCCAAAAATAATTAAGGGAAGGGGGGGCCACACAGCCCCCCTTCCAAAAACAAAAATAAAAAAAAGCTGGCATCTCGCTGAGGCCCTGCCCCCTCCCTGCAGCACTCTGCAAAGGCGCCCCCTGGTGCGTTCTAAGTTGGGGAATTAAGTTGCCTTGAATACTGAGGGTCCCTGGGTGCCAACTAGCCCACCAGGTACCTCCAGTACGCGCCACACAGCTGGATTGCAGAGAGGTGGTCCGAGGCCACGCCCCTTTTTACACCACTCTGCAAATGCGACTCACTGGCGCACTGCTGGTGGGGCGATGAGGTCCTCTTGTGTCCTGAGGACCTTTGGACACAAGTGGACTTCATCCCCTGAGCAGCAGTGCGCCAAGAGGCGTGTTTGCAGAGTGGTGTAAAAAGGGGGCGAGGCCTCCAACCACCTCTCTGCAATCCAGCTGTGTGGCACTTACTGGAGGTACCTGGTGGGCTAGTTGGCCCCCAGGGACCCTCAGTATTCAAGGGGACTTAATCCCCCAACTTAGTACGTGCCAGGGGGCGTGTTTGCAGAGTGGTGGAGAAAGGGGGCGTGGCCTTTGTCCACCTCTCAGCTATCCCACTGTGTGGGGCTTACTGGAGGTAAGAGGTAGGCTAGTTGGCCCCTAAAGGACCCCCAGCAGTGAAGGGGACTTCAATCCCCATGCAAGAGCGCGCCAGGGAGCGTGTTTGTAGAGTGATGGGCAAAGGGGTCGTGGCCTGCTCTGAGAACTTAGCAATACTGCTGTGTGGGACTTACTGGAGGTAATAGGAGGGGTAGTTGGCCCCCAAGGATGTCCTTGGGGGCCAACTACCCCTCTTGTTACCTCCAGTAAGTCCCACACAGTGGGATTACTAAGACGTCTTCGGCGGCCATGCCCCCCTTTCTCCACCACTCTGCAAACGCGCCTCCTGGCAGACTACGGGATGGGGGATGAAGTCCAATTTACTCCTGAGGGACTTTGGGGGCCAAGAAGCCCTCCTGGTACCTCCTGTAAGCCCTACACAGCGGATTTCCTGAGCGCTGGTCGGAGGCCCAGCATCCTTTCTCCACCACTCTGCAAACGTGACTACTAGTTAAAGAAGTGTTTGCAATGTAATAGGTTTCGCATTTGCGAGAATTAGAGCTATTGGCGTTGTAAATGCAAAAGTTTTTTACTCATGTTTTTTGGAGTGGAGTGGATGTACGTTGTGTGTTGTGGAATTATGTGGTATGTTGTGCAGTGAAATTATGTGGATAGAAAGAATGTGGTATTTAGTGTATAGGAATTATGTAGAGTGGGATTATGTGTTATGAAGAGTAATTATGTGGTATGGTAGTCTGTGTTGTGGAGTGGTAACTTCAGGTTTAGTCTTCCTCGTTTCCATAGAAGCTCAACTATGAACACAGTGAGACAAAAAAGATGGAATCACTGAGGAACACTTGTGGACCTAAACAGAGGTATGAGCAGGGCCACTGGAAATATGTGACTGTTTGGCTGCACCGACTTTCGCACAATTATACATTTTCTGCATTAGCCACATAATTCATCATCTGCTCCCTAATCTGCAGATTTGAACAAAAAAAGCCTTGTTTCTAGCTCAAACAGCTCAAACGTTACCAAAAATGCAACGACAAGTGTTACAGCGTGGTGGAAGGCCCTTTGCAAACCTAGAATGGTCACCTGTTACTTATTGCTAAATGTGGGTGTTAAATTGGTACTAATGGTGTACAAGCCACTCTTGCTTCCCTCTGCGCCTGCTTGCCTCTTTCTGCATTTCTGTTGCTTCATTCTGCTCGTTTCTTTCTTTTTCTGCACTTCTCTTTACCTCATTCTGCAAATCTCTTGTACTTTCTGCACCTCTCTTCCGTCTTTCTGCACGTCTGTTGCCTCTTTCTGCACCTCTATTCCTTCTTTCTGCACTTCTTTTGTTTCTTTCTGCACCTGTCTTGCTTCTTTCTGCACCCCTCTTGCCTCTCTCTCCACCCCTCTTCCCTCTTTCTGCACTTCTGTTGCTTCTTTCTGCACTTATCTTGCTTCTTTCTGCACCTCACTTGCCTCTTTCTGCACCTCTATTGCCTCTTTCTGCAGTTCTCTTGCCTCCTTCTGCACTTAACTTGCCTCTTTCTGTAACTCTCTTGCCTCTTTCTGCACCTCACTTGCTTCTTTCTGCACCCCTTTTGCCTGTTTCTGCACCCCTCTTCCCTCTTTTTGCACCACTCTTGCCTCTTTCTTTACCTCTGTTCCTTCTTTCTTCACCTGTCTTGTCTCTTTCTGCACTCTTCGTGCCTCTTTCAGCACCTCTGTTGCTTCTTTCTGCAGTTCTCTTCCTCTTTCTGCACCCCTCCTGTCTCTTTCTGTACCCCTCTTGCCTCTTTGTGTACCTCTCCTACCCCTTTATGCACCCCTCTTGCCTCTTTTTCCACCTCTGTTGGTTCTTTCTGCACCTCTTTTGCTTTGTTCTGCACTTCACTTGCCTCTTTCTGTACCCTTTATGCCTCTTTCTGCACCTCTGTTGGTTCTTTCTGCACTGCTCTGGCTTCTTCCCGCACCTCTGTTCCAAATTTCTTCATCCCTCTTGCCTTTTTCTGCACCCCTCTTCCCTCTTTCTGCCCCTCTCTTGCCTCAGTCTGCCCACCTGTTACCTCTTTCTGTACCTCTTTTGCCTGTTTCTGCAACTCTCTTGCCTCTTTCTGCAGTTCTCTTGCCTCCTTCTGTACCTCATTGCCTCTTTTTGCACCTCTGTTGGTTCTTTTGCACTGCTCTTGTTTTTTCTGCACCCCTCTTGCCTCTTTCTGCACCCCTTTTACCTGTTGCTGCACCTCTCTTGCCTCTGTCTGCACCTCTGTTCCCTCTTTCTGTACCTCTTTTGCCTGTTTCTGAAACTGTCTTGCCTCTTGCTGGAGTTCTCTTGCCTCCTTCTGCACCTCTGTTGCTTCTTTCTGCACTTTCCATGCTTCTTTCTGCACCTGTCTTGCTTCTTTCTGCACCCCTGTTGTCTCTTTCTGCACTCGTCTTCCCTCTTTCTGTACCTTTCTTGCCTATTTCTGCATCTCAGTTGCCTCTTTCTGCACTTTTCTTGCTTCTTTCTACACCTCTGTTGCTTCTTTCAGCAATTCTCTTGCCTCTTTCTGAAGTTCTCTTACCTGTTTCTGCACCCTTATTCCCTCTTTGTACAACTCTCTAGCTTCTTTCTACACCTCTCTTCCCTCTTTCTGCACCACTCTTGCCTCTTTTTGTACCTCTGTTGCTTCTTTCTGCACTTCTCTTCCTTCTTTCTGCACCCCTCGTGCCTCTTTCAGCACCTCTGTTGCTTCTTTCAGCACCTCTGTTGGTTCTTTCTGCACTGCTCTTGCTTCTTTCTACACCTCACTTGCCTCTTTCTGCACTTATCTTGCTTCTTTTTAAACCTTTGTTGCTTCTTTCAGCATTTCTCTTGCCTCTTTCTGCACTTCTCTTCCTTCTTTCTGCACCCCTCCTGCCTCTTTCTGTACCTCTCTTGCCTCTTTGTGCACCCTCCTACCTTTTTCTGTACCCCTCTTGCCTCTTTTTGCTCCTCTGTTGGTTCTTTCTGCTTTGCTCTTACTTCTTTCTGCACCTCACTTGCCTCTTTCTGTACCTTTCCTGCCTGTTTATGCACTTATCTTGCCTCTTTCTGCACCTCTGAGTTAGAGGTAGTTTTAATCCCCCTGCCCTATTATGTACTAGGGCCTTACAGGGGAGGTCATGCCAATCACAGGGGTACCCCAACCCATAGTGTACCCTAGTGTATGTAGGTGTTTTCACTGTATTCTAAGTGTCTTTCAGCATAGCACTGGCTCCGGGCCTGGTTAGTCAGAGTCAGTTACAACCAGTACCAGTCAGCAAAAAGTTGGGGGCACAGGATGACTTTGCAACAAGGCCTCTTTCTGCACCTCTGTTGGTTCTTTCTGCATATCTCTTGCTTCTTTCTGTACCTTTCTTCGTCTTTCTGGACTTCTGTTGCCTCTTACTGCATTTCTCTTGCTTCTTTCTGCGCGTTTCTTCCTCTTTCTGCACATGTCCTACCTCTGTAGGAATAGTTAGAAATTAGCATTTAAAAAACCTTAGAAATTCACTGAAAAAACCATAGGTTTCAGGGACGTTATAGTTAGAAGTTATCATTTAAAAAACCTTTGAAATTCACTGAAAAAACCATAGGTTTCAGGGACGTTATAGTTAGAAATTATCATTTAAAAAACCACTGGCCCCCACGCTGTGCTCTGGCCCTCCCCCCTCCCCATGGCGCATCCACCTTTGATCCCCTTTCCCTTCTCTCCCCCTCTGGGGGACGCACCCTTAGCTGCTTTCTTCTCTTTCTTTCTATCCTCACCTCTCTTTTGTTCTCCTTTCTATCTCTTTATTGTTGTATGATGTTCTTTGTTTTGTCTATACGCAAAGTATATTAATATTGTCGCAGTACGGAATGTTTCCTTCATGCAGGGTGGGGGTTCCACCTCGGTTTAGACCTTGTTTGCCTCGACCCCCTGTTTGACTCTTTGGCTGTGATGTCATGTCATTCCTTTATTGGACGATGGAACCCTAGCTTGTCTTCTGCCTTTTTGTCCCTTCCATAGCCCCTCCCTTGGTTCTGGCGAGGGTTTTCTTTTTGTCGCTGTTACTTGTGATTTGAGAGGTCATCGTGCCTTCATTGCATTTGTGTTTCGAAGCCTATGGAGATGGGGTTGCTCTGTTGAAGGGACCCGAAACTGATTGCTTATTATGTAGCCCAGCTTTTGTTGCCCTCCCACCCTTGCTTCTCATTTTCTGCGACATGTATCTTTTATTTGTTTGAATTCAATAAACAGATATTAAACAAAAAACCTTTGAAATTCACTGAAAAAACCATAGGTTTCAGGGACGCTATAGTTAGAAATTAGCATTTCAAAAACCTTAGAAATTCACTGAAAAAAAACACAGGTTTCAGGGACGTTATAGTTTGTTGGACATTTCACTCGTACAAAACCAGAGAATTTCGGCCGTTATAGTTAGGTGAGCTAACTATAACTTGCGCCCCCGCAATGCACTGCTGATGACGTCACATATTACATCATTCATGACATGGTCAGTGACATCACTGATGACATCACTGATGACATCTAAAATGACATCACTGATGACATCATCCAGTGACTGTGTGTTTCTGTAAAGTTTAAATATGTTTTATATATATAAATGCCAAGGTGTATTGAAGAATGAGTGGGTGTATGAGTGTCTGAATGGATGATTTAGTAGGTGCGTGACTGTCTCTATAGTCAAGTCAAGTCAAAGAAAGCTTTATTCGATTGCTATATCAAACAATCATAAAAGCACATAAAAATGTACACATAGATTATTAGAAAGAGGAATACCAAATAGCAAAAGATATTATCCACAGTTCATTATAAAATTTCAGACATGATAAAGTTAACACAGTTCCAATTACCTAAAGCAATAAATTAACTAAGCATACGTTTCCTTTGACTCAGTACTCGTTTTAAAAAAGTTACAATCCTAAAAACCCTGTGCTCATTATCCAAAAGTTGAAATACAATGAGAGCAGGTCGACATTGTCGGAGCCCCAGCGATTTTAAAACTGATAATATACAAGCTTTCCTCAAATCAGCATAAAACCTACAAAAGAGAACAACATGTATAGTAGACTGTGCTAAATAATTATCACAAGGACACATTTGAAGGTTTTGAACCCAGTCTTTCATTTTCGGAAAGGTAACAAGTTTATGAAAGACCCCCAACCTAAATCTGGTTAATAAAAACCTATCATAAAAACCTGGTACAAAAGTTAAATAGGGTTGAATATTAAAAGTAGTTAAAATCAGCCGATTATGCTGGACAGTTGGTTTTATGGCCTCTGATGACATTCTAATAGTGTCTAATAACAAAAGGCCCTCCTTTTTTAGCTCCTTTCTCGTTATCATCTGAGTGGTTCTTGGATCGGTGAAGTATTCTATGCGACCTAGATCATGCAAAAAGTCTCGAACATATCTTACCCATGGGATCTTTAGGGCCCCTTCCATTTTCAGACTATCTGTTAAAATATCTCTATTTAACTTGGTTTCTTCTTTAGTCCAGAGCCTATGCCATAAGAGAATAGGCTCTAGCTTTATTAAATCAGAAATAAAGGGAAGGCCCAACTCAGCATGACATATATACGATGAAGTACTGTTCGGTATGGATAGGATGTATCTTAAAAAAGAGTTTTCCACCCGTTGTATTGGAAGCAAATCAGCAAAACCCCAGACCCTTGCCCCATACACCGCGGTGGAGACACACCTTGCTTTGTAGATTTTAATAAGCTCCACTGGTGGTCTCCTACCTAGTTTTTTTGCAAAATTGGTAAGGGCGTTTGTTGTTCTTAAAAGAGCTAGTCTTTTTGCTGCTACTGCTTGTACCCAGGAGTCATTTTGATCGAAGAGAATTCCGAGATACGAAAATCTCTTTGTGACCCCAATCTTCTGCCCTGTCACAAACATATCCTTAGACCTCTTACTGCCATGGCCGCACAGCATAATAAAGGTCTTCGAAGTATTCACTGTTAGACCAAGGTCTTTCATAAAATTAGAAAAACTATCTATAACCCTCTGGAGACCTATTTGCGCGCGTGACATCAATACCGCGTCATCCGCGTATAGGAGAGCCGGTATTGGACGTCCAGCTACTTGAGGGAAATCTTGGTTGTCTTTCAAGAGTGCATCGCCCAAACCATTAATATAAAGATTAAAAAGAAAGGGGGCCAGGACACATCCTTGCCTGACCCCCCTCCTTATTGGAAAAGAGTCCGAGCGCTCACCACTCAAACCACAACATACACGTGCCTTGGCATCAGTATAAAAACGCTTAAGGAAATAAATAATCTTTAAATCAACCCCCATAGCTTCTAATATCTCCCAGAGTTTACTTTGTCTCACACTGTCGAAAGCTGCTGTGAGGTCCACAATCGCTAAAAACAACTTCCCCTTCTTTGCCCTTGTATATTTCCCCACTAAAATTAATAAGTTTAAACTCTGTTCGACCGTCCCTAAACCCTCGTGAAAACCATATTGTAAATCAGATAAAACCGCGTTGTCCTCTGCCCAGACCTGAAGGCGTTCTAATATTATTCGGACTACTATTTTGGTTAAAGCATCCAATAAAGAGATGGGCCTATAACATCCAGGATCCTGTCGGTCCCCCTTTTTAAAGATTGGGACAATGATAGATTCTACCCAAGTCGATAAAAAAGGGGTACAACAACTTGCCATAATTACCTGGGTGATAATTGGCCCCCACAAAGAAGTGTTTGACTTAAATAAATCTACGGGTACCCCATCTGGACCAGGGGCCTTACCACCCTGACTTGCAGAAAGTGCCCGATTCACTTCATCCAAAGTAAACTGCAAGTCTAAATAATGAGGCAAGGAATCCAAATTACATTCCTCTGGGCTATTATTATCCGTCGCCCCAGAATTTTCCTCGCCATTATATACTTTCAAAAAATGGTTAATCCATTGGTCCTCAGTTATAGCGATTTCAATAGACGGACCAGCTTCAGTGGTCAAAAATGTGCTTTAACCGCCTTCCAAAACGCCGAGCTATCTTTCACTATCGAGGCCTTATGCAATGCCTCCCAAGCCTCGTTTCTCAAAGCAATTTTCCTATCTCTGATTGCTCGCCTATATTCCCATCTGGCCTGCCTCACTCCTTTTGGATTTCTAGGTGTCGTATGTAACTCATTTTTTAAATTAGAATATGCTAGAGTACACCTAGAGTCAAACCATCCACATGCTTGACCCTTACTTCATTTCTGGATGAACAGTGCTTCCCTTATTGCATTAGATATCAAATGAAAAGAAGCTAAAATGCTGTCTGGGACAGCTGTTTCACTCAGACATATCTCAAAGGCATATTTACATTTATCAACCACAATCTTGGTTATCGCTGTTGAGTCTACCATTGACCAGCGCGAAGTATAACCATTTGTTCTTCCAATTACTACATTTTCTAACATCTGGTCATCTTTATCAAGCCTAACAAGTTTGGTTGTCGATAGTGAAATAGAAAGACACAGGGGAAAATGATCACTCAAGGAATTGTCAGCTATGAAAAACGAGTGGAGACTATACGCATGGCTATTTGACGTCAATATATAGTCTATAGTGGAAGATAAACCCCTGCCATTAAAAGTACAGGGCATGGGGGCAGGTAATGGGCATAATTAATTCGCAAAACCCAAGTCAAGAGTGAAAATTACTTGATTAAACATCTCTCCCAACACGGAATGCCGAAAGTGGGAATTACTTGTCCCTTCTTCATTCAATATACCACATGAATTATCATCAGCATTAGAACACAGGGCACAATTAAAATCCCCCCCCAGGATTAACATCGTGTCTTTAGCATTATTATCATGGACAGACTTCAAATCCCTGCCCAATTTTTTTTACAATAACCCCAGCTTTGTCCGAGGGGATGTTGTTATAAAAGTTTGCCAGGGCAATACAATGTTTTGTATCTACATGGATTACAACCAGTTGGTAATACATTTCTTCGCCAAACATCGTTATCTTTTTTACTTTCAGACTACTTGATATATACGTACATAGCCCGCCCTTAGCCCTTCCACTCAACCCCTCAGTAGCTGGAGTATGGTACGTCCTATACCCATTCATGTGAATAATATCTTTGGCCCATGTTTCCTGTAAACATAGTATCTCATATTTTCCTATAAAATCCCACCACAAAGGGTTATTTAGCTTAGAACGTAAGCCAGAGATGTTCCACGAAGCAATGTTACAGAGGGCTGTGGCACTATTAACTGCGACATTAGTGGTAACTACTTTCCTATTTACTATTTTTAAATTCGTGGGCTAAAAATAAATGGTCAGGGGATTCGGTTGGGGCATCCGAGATCAAGTTAGTTATTCCCATACCCTCTTCCCTCTGCTCCCTAAGAACTGGAAAGGGCAGACAGTTATCTCTCTCTGTATGGGCCAGTCCAGAGCTACTATACTGGTTACAGACATAGTCGCCCCGATCTCCATGCAAGCTAAACTTATAATTAAAATGAACAAGGATCCCCGGGGTCAGTCAGTCTATATCTTCCAGTGAGTTCAAGATGTCATAACGATTACTCACTGGGACCATATATCTAGGCTGCTTGCTCCCTGTGAAACTCTCCTCTACAGGTATGTGCCAACGAGGTCTGGGAGGTTGATAGAAGAAACCCAGGGGTAATATGTTTATGCCGTGGGCATTAACAGACCGATTACCTCCCCTTTCAAGAATTGACTGCACCAGACCAGGTGAACTAAAAGTTAGCACTACACAGTCGCCCCCTAAAGATTTTGCTGAATTACCCACCCACCCAATTCTTCGGGCCATTTTAAATTCTGAGAAAAGAGTGTTATTTACACCAGCCCTTGCACTCAAAAGGTGCAACGCCTTATTCCTTAAAGTTGACCAATGTTCAGGGACATTGTGTGATAGAGATGGGACATTTGCCAGGACAACCATATATGGGGTTGCTTCTGGCGGTAAATGCAAGGTCCGCGTCAAATTGGGAGAATCTCCATGATTAAATTTCTGATGGTCTTGAGTATTTCTAACTCTCCCTCTTTCATCATGTATAGTACTACTCATAATGCTAGGTAAACCATTTGCTAAGTTGACAGTATGTCCACGTATCGAATCGGTATCAACCGAGCGATGTAAATGTCCCTGAAGATCTACTGGCTGGTGTCCTACTTTTGGAGGTAAATGCCCAGAATGGACAGGAGCCTTAGCTGTACTAGAAGTGGTATTATTGGAAGTAGTCGAGTTATGTACCTGCCCAATTATAGAGGTACTTCCAGACTGGCCAGCCCCCCTATCCGTCCCCCTGTTACACAGCATATCCGGACCTTTATTTATTTATTTATTGAGTTTTATATAGCGCTGGCTAGACCCGAGCGCCTTACACGAGGAAGAAACATTGTTTCAGAACATGGTTACAAAGTTACATCAGTTACTGGAGCGTAGTTACAGGAATTACAAGAGCACAAAAGCATAGCATAAACATGAGGAAAAAAATAGGCAAGGGGAGAGAAGATTAGGGGAGAGAGGGAAGGAATAGGGGAGGTAAACGAAGAATAATGGGGGGAAGAAGAGGGGGAGGGTGTAGGAGGCACAACGGGGAGACGAGGAAAAACAGTGTCTGACGTCCGGCTGGGTAGGTGATGGCCGAGGGGTGAACCAGAGCCAAACTCCTCTATAGCTGCGTGGGACAGCTCCACCGGTCATCGGCCAAAGGTTGCTCGGGCACCGCAGTACATACAGAAAGTTTATAGTTTCCGCCTAGGGGGGGCATAGTCAGAAGTTCCATCGAGCGCACCGGTCACGGTGTACGGTGCTGTGCTCCCAGTGGTAATGGGATAAAAACCCAGGCCTCCACTGTGTGAGACTCCCTTGTCGCTGTGGACTCTCTCAGAGGGGTCTCTGAGACTCCAGGTCATAAATGCTGGATCCCTCCCCAACAAGGGGAGAAGGAGTGCTTTGGAAAGGGGCCCAGTCATGGTGGCCATTATTAGAAAAAAATTGGTGTGTCAGATGTCCCCAGAGGCGGCCATCTTAGGGTCAGGCACCCACGAATAAGTCAGGGTTCTGTGTTCTACTGGCGTGATCCCTGGGGCCACGTACCCTGGGGGGGTCTCTCCTCTGTTTTGTAAATTGGTCACTGGTATCGGCGAGCTCTGGGCCCCACTCTTCCACTTCATCAGCGCTGCTGGGCCCACTCCACTATTTTATGCCTCCTCTTTGGCGCTGCTAATCGCCTGTCCTTCTCCTCAGGTCTCAATGTATGATTTGCTGCTTTCTGCCGACCTGGGGTAAGGCCCCCTGCCTCTCCGGCCTCTTGCTGCCGGTCTTCACCGCTGGGGCCCTGGGCGCGCTTCTAGGATCTCCGCCGGGGCACTCTCCTATAAAGCCCCCGGGGTCTCTGAGCCTCCAGTATATTCTGGACTCTCTGCAGCGTGGTCTCAATCCTGCGTTGCTGCCGCTCTACCCTGGTTCCTCCGGGCCTTCGTCTCCCCCAGGCGCCCGCTAGAATCTCAAGGGCTGTACTCGCTCCGTCGTGCTAAAGGGGAGGGGGGGCCTTCTCTGCCTCTGCCTCAGTTACCGGCTGCTGTCCCTGCCAGTTACCTCAATGCCGCTGCAGTCCGCTTACCTTCTGGGGACCAGCGCAGCATTCTCCAGGAATTGTCGGTCCGTCCTCTGTTCTCTGCTCGCTTTCACCGGTGGTGGCCAGGGGCTTCCCCCAGACCCGCCACATGGTGTCCCTGGCAGATCTGCACCTGCCTCCTCACCGCTCCTCCGGTTCAGCCTTCGTGAGTCCCTGGACTCTATTTCGGGGCCCGAGACAGGGCGGGAGGGAAGGGGGACACTCTGGGTCTTAGTCCGCTGCTGCCCGATCAGTGCTGTCGGCTGAGGTTTTCCTCCCAGCTCCGCAATAGCTTCGTGGGCGCCGCCATCTTGGCTCGCCTCCCGGCCACGGTCATATTTTGTTATACCGCTGTTTACAGACTTTCAGAGCTTTTGCCGGCAGCAGGCAATTTGAGGTGAGGGCCGTGGTGTGGGGGTGTTGATTGCTGGCAGGAGCGGTGTGCTTCATTCAGCACCAGGCGTTTGTTCGTAGCTCAGGGTGCTCTCGTAGCTCGGGAGCCATCTTAGTTCATTCCAAGGGAGGGACGTCCCAGCAGAAATCTCTGCGAGGATCGGTCGGAGCAGAGCGAAATAAGTCTCAACGTGAACCGCCTGCATTCCGGTTGTAGAACAACCTTTACTTGAACAGATAACCAATTGAACCGGGGGTTTACTAATAACAAGCTCCTCCAGCTTGGATAGTCTAGCTTCCACTACAGATATTTTTTGTAGTATTGGATCCAGTAATACTGACACCATTGTTTCCAATCTACCCCAATAATCCTCCTCCTGTGCACAAGCAGGAACCCCTTCAGTTACACTATGTGATGCTGTTGGGGTGGGCCCCTGATTAAGACCTCTATCAGTAATTAGGGTTCGTGTTTTCCGCCCTATTGTTTTTAGGCCGATTTTGCTCTGTTTCTGGGGTCTCCGACCTTTCCTTTTTTTGGGTGGTGGTTCATGAGTATTTTCCTGGCTTATTTTGGCTTTCTGGCCTCTAGTAATTACATTGGGTGTGTCAGATCTACATTCCAAGTCGGAGGATATAGTGGAAGCTATTTCTGTCTCCAAATGTTGTGTCAGATTAATTCGAGGAGAGGATTCTTTGTGATTGCCTAACATAAGAGACCCCGCAGAAGTCGGTCTATTCTGAGAGGGCAGAGGCTCTAGGGATAGTCTACGTTCTGTGAGTTCAATCTCGTGGATAAGAGCAGACTCTGCCCTCAGTAAAAAAGCATCAAGAGTCCCCACGACACCCTGCCCTGTTCCTAATTTATGCTTACTCATCTTAAGGATACAAGGGCAATATCAGAGGAAAGGAAATTAAAGCAATACCTCACCACAAGATAGTAAATCGTCCCAATTTCAAAGTTATTAGGGAATTGGCCCAGCCCGGCCTCTTCCGGTCTCGGGCGGGCACACACGGGCCTGCCCTTCGCCGAGGCATGCCCACGCGCGTCCCGCGCTGTGGGTGCCCGATGACGTCTTAATGCGCCAACAGGCACGGGAGATTCGCGTTGGCGCCTCCTGGTGCGTGTGGTACTGGGAAGTGTAGTCCCACGACGGTCCCGGTAAAGAAAGCTGACCCGGGTTAGAGGTAAAGTGGCTGCGTGCAAAGAACAAATAATTTCAGTCCTGTAAGGGCTCCCGCGCTGCGGGTGCCCGAGGGCGTCTTAATGCGCCACCAGGCATGGGAGATTTGCGTTGGTGCCTCCTGGCACGTGTGGTGCTGGGAAGTGTAGTCCCACGACGGTCCCGGTAAAGAAAGCTGACCCGGGTTAGAGGTAAAGTGGCGGCGTGCAAAGAACAAATAATTTCAGTCCTGTAAGGGCTCCCGCGCTGCGGGTGCCCGAAGGCGTCTTAATGCGCCACCAGGCACGGGAGATTCGCGTTGGCACCTCCTGGCGCATGTGGTGACTGTCTCTAATAATGAGTGATTAAACATGTCTTACTGAATGCATGGGTTAGTGACTAAACTGTGTAAATGTCGGTATCAGTCTGTCAGTTGGTGTGTAAGCTGCTGCATGGGTTGGTGAGTAGCTTAATGTGTGTCTATATGGGTTATTGATTGGTTGTCTGAGTATTTGTATGGGTGCCTGAGTGTTTGTGTGGGTGGGTGGGGGGGTGTGACTCTGTGCATAGATTTGTGAGTGGGTGATTCACTGGGTGTATGGGTTCAAGAGTGCATCTGTGAAAGGCTGTATGGGTGGGTGAGTGTGTGTATGGGCATGTTGGTGAGTGAATGGATGTCTCAGTGCTACATGTGTGAGTAACTAAATATGTGAAAGGCAGTATATGTGAGTTTTGGAGTATATAAATAACTATATGTGAGAGTGAGTGATTGTGAGAGCGGCTGTATGGATGAGTGTGTGCTTGTATAAGTGATTGTATAAGAGAGTAAGTATGTGTTAGTATCTGTATGAATAAGTGAGGTGGTGTGTGTATGACTGTATAGGTGAGTAAATGGGAGTGTAATTGATTCTTTGCATGATTGACTAGGTGTGTGAGTAACTCTATGGATTAGTGGTGGTGTGTGAGTGTCTGTATAAGTGTATGAGTGCATATGATAGTGCTGTATTGATGAGTGACTGCATGTATGAGTGACTGTATGGGTAAATGAGTGGATGTGTGTGTAGACCTAGGAATCAGTGAGTGGGTATGTAGTAACTGGTATTGGTGTGTCTATGGTTTCGAAAATGGTAGTCTGTATTTTAGAGTGGGTGTATCAAAGGTTATATTAGGGTGTGAGGAGTTGCATCAGATTATCACGTGGATGATGTCATCAGTGATGTCATCAGTGATGTCATTTGAGATGTCATCAGTGATGTCATCAGTGAAGTCACTGACCATGTCATGAATGATGTAATATGTGACGTCATCAGCAGTGCATTGCGGGGGCACGGGTTATAGTTAGCTCAACAAACTATAACGGCTGAATTTCTCTAGTTTTGTACGAGTGAAATGTCCAACTAACTATAACGTCCCTGAAACCTGTGGTTTTTTCAGTGAATTTCTAAGGTTTTTTAAATGCTAATTTCTAACTATAACGTCCCTGAAACATATGGTTTTTTCAGTGAATATATATATGTCGAGTGAAGCAGTGATTACCAGGATCCTGGCATTTATGTTGGACATACACACATTGTGTGCAATCAGAGCTCCGTGGTGAGGACACTAATATTAACACTGAGTTATTTTCCTGTGTTTTTTGATACAACACGCATTTGCGTGTTATGTTTGATTTTTATCCTGATGCCTTTTAGGAAATGATGTCTCTTTCTATATGTGTTAAAAGTACATGCAGCACGTTTTAATTCATATATTTGCATTTCTATTTTATGATAGATTCATTTTCCGTAATCAGGAGGGCATAATGTTGTAGAGAGCATTGGCGCCATAATGTTTAATATACAATACATTGGCTTGTCATTATGACATGTTTCCGTCCAGGACATGCAATACATTGTTTCTGTGCATCTATCAACAGGCTGAATATGTTTTGATCCTTGGAGATAATATGCTTAATGTGCACTATGCCGATAGTTACATAGTTTGTCTCAGTGCACTTTGTATTTAATGTTATGATGAGCTAAGCAAGCTTTATCAACTACATCAATGGGACTTTAAAATGTATTTTGATCAAACATAGCATTATTGCTGCAATTTTGCGGGTTGGTGCAACAGTTTAAGTCTATTTTCTATGTTTATGCCCAGGTGGTGATGACTATTTAAACTCATATTTTTTATGGCGCCAATTAGATTGATAAAGGCTGCTGCGCAGCCGAAACGCGTATCTCTCCTATTGCGGGGTCGAGGGAGACCTGAAAAATAAATAAGCCTTATACCTGCTTACCTTGAGTACGTGCCTCTTCTTTGTTGGAGTAGGATGTTCGTTTGGATACATATATATATATATATATATATATATATATATATATATATATATATATATATATATATATATATATTATCTACTGGCGGTCACCAGTAGATAGTTATAGTTAGGACCTATTTTCCATAGGAAAGCCGCGACATTCTATTTGAAATAACTCTCTTGCCGGTTGACGAATCTTCGCGAAATTTTCAAACTTTATGGCCCGCTCCGGTCCGCTCCTACCCTGAAAGTTTCGGGGTGATTCGTCAAGCGGGGGCCGAGAAAAAGGGGGGTCCCAAAACGTGTTTTCCCCATTCATTTTCCCATAGGAAATTTTAGACACGGCTACAGCTCGAACTGCTGAACGGAATTACACCAAATTTGGCAAAGAGGTAGTTCTTGGTTCAGAAAGAACCCTTTTGTTAAATGGTGTAAATCCGTTCAGTAGTTCCATAGAAAATCAAAAGGAAAATCACATTTATATCTATGGCCGCTGTCGGATTCGCGCACCCTCCCGATCACGAGCTGCATGCTAATTGGCTTTCAAGTGGCTGTCAACACTCCAAATCAGGAAGTGTTGGCAGCCATTTTGTCCCTTGGTAGAACCGAGGGACAGAAACAAGTGCGCAAGCGCACAAAGGGGGCAGGGTAGAAACACCCTGACCCCTAGGTCTGCCTCAGGGGTCCCACAAGGACCCCCTGGGCAGAAAAGTTTTTAAATCGGCAGGATGCGCTCAGGGTGCGCGGATCCTGCCGATTACAAAAAAAAACAGAAGGAACGCACAAAGGGGGCAGGGTAGAAACACCCTGACCCCCTAGGTCTGCTCAGGGGGTCCCTCAAGGACCCGCTGGGCAGAAAAAAGCATTTAAAAAAAAACAAATCGGCGGGATGCGCTCAGGGTGCGCGGATCCCGCCGAGAAAAAAAAAAAAACAAAGCGCGGTCTCCCGTGCTTCGTTGTTAATTGGCCCCCGGGTGGGCCAAGTCCCGGGACATGCAGGGTTTTTTAAATATGTGGGGGCCTCTAAGGCCCCCAAGCCCCGGGACCGTCACCCCCAGGGCTTAAAAATAATGGTGCGGGGGGCTCTTGCCCTCCCGCTGCCCCGGGACTGCCACCTCCCGGGGCTTCTTTTTAAATTTGTTGACCTGTGTGGGGGCTCCAGCCCCCCACACGCCCGGGACCGCCACCTCCCGGGGCACTAAAGATTTGAATATGGGGGTCCGTTATGGACCCCAAAGCCCCGGGGACCACCACCTCCCGGGGCTGTGCACTGGATGGGAGGGGGCCGCGCGGCCCCCTCCTGGAGCCCTTGATGGCCCTGGGGACCGCCACCCCCAGGGCCGGCTCCTGCAGTGTCCCGGGTGCCTACCCTCGGGACACTGTAGTTTGCTATGACAGGACGGGAGCCTCGCGGCTCCCGTCCTGTCATAGCAAACTTAGTTTGCATTTGAAAGAGAGAGCAGGAAACCTGCTCTCTCTTTCAAAATGCAAACCCAATTAGCTCGACATGGGGAGCAGCATGTTAGCTGCTCCCCATGTGGAAAGCAATGCCGGCTCCCATAGGACACAGGGAGCCGGCGGGACTGTGGGGGATTGGGGACCCCCACAGTCCCCAACCAGAGGCCAGGCCCCGGGGATGGGGTCCCCGGGGCCATAAGTGGCCAGGGAGGGGGCCACGCAGCCCCTCCCCAAATTATAAAATAAAAAGGTAAGGCCGGCCCCGGGGATGGGGTCCCGGGGCCTTAATGGCCTGAGGAGGGGGCCACGCAGCACCCCTCCAAATTAAAAAAATAAAAATTGAGGGCATGCCCCGGGGGATGGGGTCCCGGGGCCAATACAGGCCCAGGGAAGGGGGCCATGCGGCCCCCTTCCCATTTTTTTTTTTAATTTAAAAAATAAAATAAAATGCTCAGGCCCCGGGGATGGGGTCCCCGGGGCCAAAGTGGCCAAGGGAAGGGGGCCACGCAGCCCCCTCCCAATCAAAAAAAAAAGACCGGCATCGTGCCAGAGGCCCCGCTCCCCTCCCTGCAGCAGTCTGCAAACGCGCCCCTGGCGCGTTTTGAGAAGGGGAAGTAATTCCCCTTGAATACTGGGGGTCCCTGGGGCAAACTAGCCCACCAGGAACCTCCAGTATGCGCTAGGGGCTGCGTTGCAGAGAGGTGTACAGAGGCCACGCCCCTTTTACACCTCTCTGCAACGCAGCTCTGTGGCGCTTTTTGGAAGTACATGGTGGGCCAGTTGGACTCCAGGGACCCTCAGGATTCAAGGGGACTTAATCCCCAACTTAAACCACGCCACGGGCGCATTTGCACAGTGGTGAAGGGAGGGCGGGGCTTCAGGTGACATGTGTGCAAACAGGCCCCGTGGCGTGTTTAAGATGGGAATTAAATCCCCTTCAATCCTGAGGGTCCCTGGGGGCCAACTAGCCCAACAGGTACGTCCAGAAAGCACCACAGAGCTGCGTTGCAGAGAGGTGTAAAGGGGTGTGGCCTCTGTACACGTCTCTGCAACGCAGCCCCTGGCGCATACTGGAGGTTCCTGGTGGGCTAGTTGGCCCCAGGGACCTCATGATTCAAGGGGACTTAATCCCCCAACTTAAAACGCGCCACGGGGCGCGTTTGCACAGATGTCACCTCAGGCCCCGCCCCCTCCCTTCACCATTGTGCAAATATTCCTCTAAAATCAGCCGAACGATGAATTCCGATTTACTCACCTGTTATCAGGAGAGAACCCAGTGCTGCATCTTTTAGCCCAGCACTGATCCTGAAAAGTAATTTTAACCGTACTTACCAGTAACTTGAATTTCCTTCCATAGGATATCATTGCCTGCTTTTTGCTGAAAAAGTTTCTAAGTGTCGATTTTGAAACATACAAATATTCCTCTAAAATCAGCCGAACTACGAATTCCGATTTACTCACCTGTTATCAGGAGAGACCTCAGTGCTGCATCTTTCAGCCCAGTACTGGTCCTGAAAAGTAATTCTAACCGTACTTACCAGTAACTTGAATTTCCTTCCATAGGCTAACATTGACTGGTTTCACTTGGAAATTCTTCTAAGTGTGCAGTTTTGGAACTTTATAATATTCCTCTAAAATCAGCCGAAATACGGATTCCGATTTACTCACCTGTTATCAGGAGAGACCTCAGTGCTGCATCTTTCAGCCCAGTACTGGTCCTGAAAAGTAATTCTAACCGTACTTACCAGTAATTTGAATTTCCTTCCATAGGCTAACATTGACTGGTTTCACTTGGAAATTCTTCTAAGTGTGCAGTTTTGGAACTTTATAATATTCCTCTAAAATCAGCCGAAATACGGATTCCGATTTACTCACCTGTTATCAGGAGAGACCTCAGTGCTGCATCTTTCAGCCCAGTACTGGTCCTGAAAAGTAATTCTAACCGTACTTACCAGTAACTTGAATTTCCTTCCATAGGCTAACATTGACTGGTTTCACTTGGAAATTCTTCTAAGAGTGCAGTTTTGGAACTTTATAATATTCCTCTAAAATCAGCCGAAATACGGATTCCGATTTACTCACCTGTTATCAGGAGAGACCTCAGTGCTGCATCTTTCAGCCCAGTACTGGTCCTGAAAAGTAATTCTAACCGTACTTACCAGTAACTTGAATTTCCTTCCATAGGCTAACATTGACTGGTTTCACTTGGAAATTCTTCTAAGAGTGCAGTTTTGGAACTTTATAATATTCCTCTAAAATCAGCCGAAATACGGATTCCGATTTACTCACCTGTTATCAGGAGAGACCTCAGTGCTGCATCTTTCAGCCCAGTACTGGTCCTGAAAAGTAATTCTAACCGTACTTACCAGTAACTTGAATTTCCTTCCATAGGCTAACATTGACTGGTTTCACTTGGAAATTCTTCTAAGTGTGCAGTTTTGGAACTTTATAATATTCCTCTAAAATCAGCCGAAATACGGATTCCGATTTACTCACCTGTTATCAGGAGAGACCTCAGTGCTGCATCTTTCAGCCCAGTACTGATCCTGAAAAGTAATTTTAACCGTACTTACCAGCAACTTGAATTTCCTTCCATAGGCTAACATTGACTGGTTTCACTTGGAAATTCTTCCAAGTGCGGAGTTTTGGAACTTTATAATATTCCTCTAAAATCAACCGAACTACGAATTCCGATTTACTCACCTGTTATCAGGAGAGAACCCAGTGCTGCATCTTTTAGCCCAGCACTGACCCTGAAAAGTAATTTTAACCGTACTTACCAGTAACTTATATTTCCTTCCATAGGAATCCATTGTCTGGTTTTCAGCAGAAAAGTTTCAAAGTGTCGATTTTCACAAATTACAAATATTCCTTAAAATCGCCTGTATGACTTTATAATATTCCTCTAAAATCAGCCGAAATACGGATTCCGATTTACTCACCTGTTATCAGGAGAGATCTCAGTGCTGCATCTTTCAGCCCAGTACTGGTCCTGAAAAGTAATTCTAACCGTACTTACCAGTAACTTGAATTTCCTTCCATAGGCTAACATTGACTGGTTTCACTTGGAAATTCTTCTAAGTGTGCAGTTTTGGAACTTTATAATATTCCTCTAAAATCAGCCGAAATACGGATTCCGATTTACTCACCTGTTATCAGGAGAGACCTCAGTGCTGCATCTTTCAGCCCAGTACTGGTCCTGAAAAGTAATTCTAACCGTACTTACCAGTAACTTGAATTTCCTCCCATAGGCTAACATTGACTGGTTTCACTTGGAAATTCTTCTAAGTGTGCAGTTTTGGAACTTTATAATATTCCTCTAAAATCAGCCAGAAATACGGATTCCGATTTACTCACCTGTTATCAGGAGAGACCTCAGTGCTGCATCTTTCAGCCCAGTAATGGTCCTGAAAAGTAATTCTAACCGTACTTACCAGTAACTTGAATTTCCTTCCATAGGCTAACATTGACTGGTTTCACTTGGAAATTCTTCTAAGTGTGCAGTTTTGGAACTTTATAATATTCCTCTAAAATCAGCCGAAATACGGATTCCGATTTACTCACCTGTTATCAGGAGAGACCTCAGTGCTGCATCTTTCAGCCCAGTACTGATCCTGAAAAGTAATTTTAACCGTACTTACCAGCAACTTGAATTTCATTCCATAGGCTAACATTGACTGGTTTCACTTGGAAATTCTTCCAAGTGTGGAGTTTTGGAACTTTATAATATTCCTCTAAAATCAACCGAACTACGAATTCCGATTTACTCACCTGTTATCAGGAGAGAACCCAGTGCTGCATCTTTTAGCCCAGACCTGACCCTGAAAAGTAATTTTAACCGTACTTACCAGTAACTTATATTTCCTTCCATAGGAATCCATTGTCTGGTTTTCAGCAGAAAAGTTTCAAAGTGTCGATTTTCACAAATTACAAATAGTCCTTAAAAATCGCCTGTATGACTTAAACGCATTCTTTCAACTGTTTACAGGAGATGCACCAGTGCTGGATCCAGGATCCAACACTGAGTAAGAAAAAGTAACGATAACACTACTTACCTGCTAAGTGAATTTCCTCCCATAGGATAACATTGGTGATTCTATGTGAAAAAGTTTCTAAGTGTCAACTTTTAAAATACAATAATATTCCTTAAAAATCACTACTGTAACCAAAACGCTTTTACTCAACTGTTTACAGGAGATGTCCCAGGACTGAATCTAGGATCCAGTCCTGTGGTTAGAAAAGTAATCCATAAAGTAACTAATTGCATTTAACTAGAAATTCGCATTCAGCTCAATGTTGCATTGTGTTTGAAATTGTGTTGCCCATTGCAACAACTGTAACTACTGTACTTAAAACTCTATTGCCTATTTGCAAACTATTTAAACTAAAGTAATTCATTCAGAGAAAGTATATTTTGTAATGTAATGTATAATGTAATTACAATGTAATTTAATAAATAAAATATCTAAAAATAAATAGTTTTAAAAAATGTAGTAAATCAGTATCAAAAAAATAAATATAACAATTAATACATTTAAAAATTGTCATTTACAAAACCTTTGAAATTCACTGAAAAAACCATAGGTTTTAGGGGCGTTATAGTTAGAAATTAGCATTTAAAAACCTTTGAAATTCACTGAAAAACCATAGGTTTCAGGCACGTTATAGTTAGAAATTAGCATTTAAAAAACCTTTGAAATTCACAGAAAAAACCATAGGTTTCAGACACGTTATAGTTAGAAATTAGCATTTAAAAACCTTTGAAATTCACTGAAAAAACCATAGGTTTTAGGGACAGTTATAGTTAGTTGGACATTTCACTGGTACAAAACCCAATGAAATTCCCCAGTTATAGTTAGTTCAGCTAACTATAACTCGCGCCCCCGCAATGCACTGCTGATGACGTCACATATTACATCACTCATGACATGGTCAGTGACATCACTGATGACATCACTGATGACATCTCAAATGACATCACTGATGACATCACTGATGACATCATCCACGTGATAATCTGATGCACCTCCTCACACCCTAATATAACCTTTGATACACCCACTCTAAATTACAGACTGCCATTCGCAAAACCATAGACACTCCAACACCAATAACTACATACCCACTCACTGATTCTTAGGTCTACACACACACATCCACTCACTCACCCGTACAGTCACTCATACTTATGGTCACTCAGTACAGGACTATCATATGCACTCTTACTCCTATATAGACACTCAAACACCGCCACTCATCCATAGAGGTACTCACACACCTAGTCAGTCATGCAAATAATTAAACACACTGCCATTTACTCACCTATACAGTTATATACACACCAGCTCACTAAATCATACAAATACTAGCACATTGTTACGCTCTTATACAATCACTGATACAAGCACACACTCATCCATACAGCCACTATCACAATCACTCACTCTCGCTAATAGCTATTTATATACTCCAACACACATATATACTGCCTTTCACATATGTAGTTACTCACACATGTACCACTGGGACATACATTCACTCACTAACACACTCTTACACACACTTACCCACCCATACTGTCTATCACAGATGCACTCTTGAAACCATCCACCCAGTGAATCACCCACTCACACATCTATGCACAGAGTCTAGGCCTGGGCGGAAAACTACGCTACGCTCGCGTAGTTTGCGAAGTTTGCGCTACTTCGCACAACGCGAATTGCACGTAGCACAGTGCAAACACGTGTAGCGTAGCGTAGCGTAGTGCAGCGGTCATTTTTGCTTGCTCGCGGTCCTCAACGTCAAGTTGGCGACCGCGAGCAAGCTAAATGATCATCCCGGCGAGACTTTTTCTCGTTCGCGATCAGCAACACAAGTTGCCGATCGCGAGCGTGGAAAATAAACCTCCCGGAGAGATTCTCAACGCGGGAGGTCAGGTTTCTCATTGCGAGTGGTCGCGTATGCTCGCGACCGCTCGCGATGAGAAACTACCAGTCCGCGTTGAGAAAGCTGCCGCTCGAGTAAAAATCTACTCGAGCGGCAGTAAAAGACAGCTCGCACTGTGCAAGATGCCGTTTTCAATGATTGCACAGTGCGGACAAGCATCCGGCTCTGTGTAATCATTGCGAACAGTGCACTACGCAGTTCGCGTAGTGCTACGCGAAGCTCGCGTAGTGCGAACTTCACTTTGCATAGCTTTGCGAAGCGCTACTTCGCGAACTACGCCCAGGGTTAACAGAGTCGCACACACCCCTCCCACACAAACACTCAGGCACCCATACAGATACTCAGACAACCATTCAATAACTCATATACACACTCATGTAGCTATTCACAAACACATGCAGCCACTTACACAGCAACAGACAGACGGATACAGACATTCACCCAGTTTAGTCACTAACCCATGCATTCAGTAAGATACGTTAAATCACTCACTTATAGAGTCAGTCACGCACCTACTAAATCATCCATACAGACACTTATACACCCACTCATTCTTCAATACGTCTTTTCCTATATATATTAAAAATATTTAAACTTTACAGAAACTCACAGTCACTGCATGATGTCAACAGTGATGTCATTTGAGATGTCATCAGTGATGTCATCAGTGATGTCACTGACCATGTCATGAGTGATGTAATATGTGACATCATCAGCAGTGCATTGCGGGGGCGCGAGTTATAATTAGCTGAACTAACTATAACGGGAGAATTTCACGGGTTTTATACGAGTGAAATGTCCAACTAACTATAACTGTCCCTAAAACCTATGGTTTTTTCAGTGAATTTCAAAGGTTTTTAAATGCTAATTTCTAACTATAACGTGTCTGAAACCTATGGTTTTTTCTGTGAATTTCAAAGGTTTTTAAATGCTAATTTCTAACTATAACGTGCCTGAAACCTATGGTTTTTCAGTGAATATATATATATATATATATACACACATACATACATATATAGAGAGAGACAGAGAGACAGAGACAGAGAGAGAGAGCAAGGAGCGAGAGAGAGAGAGAGAAAATAATACTGAGAAAAAAATAACTGTCTGACAGCAGCATCTCTTATGATGACTTCTTTTATTCCTACTTATAGTAAATGCTCAAACAGCCAACACGTGTTTCATGCACATTGCACTTCTTTAGGGCTGTTACAAACATAGAAAATATGCACATGAGTATATTTCACAAGAATACACAATTATTTACAAAATTACCATGCATTCTAATTTAATACACTTATTTGTTGAAACTCCAAAACATCACTTATTTCCTTGTCTATTGATAATCATAGAAAAGTTACATAGCATTACATCTTTACCCAGGAGACCAACAACAGTTATTTTCTTCATTTTTATCTGTCAGCATTATCAAACCTAGAAACATAAATTACTTACTTAGGGCCAGATGTACGACCATACTAAATTGCGAGTTGCGAGTCGCAATTTAGTATGTACGGCAGTGTCAGAGACACTGATTGCAATTCCCAATGGGGTCGCAAAATGCGAGGCTCATGAATATTAATGAGCCACTCGCATTTTGCGACCCCATTTGGAATGGCTGGCCCTCCCAGGGATGGTGGCCTGCTGGGCTCAGCAGACCACCATGTCTGGGACTGCTTTTCAATAAAGCAGGTTTTTTTTATAAATGCAGCCCGTTTTCCTTTTTGTTTCATTTTTTAAGGGCAGGCAGTGGTCCCTGGGACCACTGCCTGCCCTGTAAAAAATAATTTTGCATGCATTTGCAAAGGGGAAGGGGTCCCCTGGGGACCCCTTCCCATTTGCGAATGCATTACCACCTACTTGAAGTAGGTGGTAATTGCGAGTGTTTTGCCACCGCAATTGCGGTCGCAAAACATTAGTACATGGGTTAGACACTCGCTATTTAGAAGGGAACGCCCTTTCCAAATAGCGAGTCTCTAAACCCTTTTTTGCGAGTCGCAATTCATTTGTGACTCGCAAAATTGTGTTAGTACATGGCCATACCAATTTTAGCATGCACAAACGGGTCGCTAACCCGTTTGTGCATGCTAAAATTGGTCGTACATCTGGCCCCAATGTATTTATTTTATTTATTTATGGAACTTATAGAGCGCATGGCTGCCCAGGGGCTTCCCAGTACTACCGAGAGAAGGCAAAGTGTGGAGGAGGGATCTTAAGGAAATAGCCAAGTCTTGAGTTTTTTCCTGAAACTTCTTTCGTCTCTGGTCAGTCTCAGTTCCTTGACCATAGAATTCCAGAGCTTTGGAGCAAAGTATGAGAAGGATCTCCCGCCCCATCTGGATCTCTTCATCCTTAAGGTGTTCATGAGGTAGTCAGATGAGGACCTAAGAGATATATTAGGGACATAAGGGGTGACCATGGTTTTTAACAGGGCTGGACTCTTATCACACATAGCTCTGTGAGCTAGACATAGGGCTTTGAACCTGACCGTGGATTGGATGGGAAGCCAGTGCAATTTTTTCAGCGAGGATCTAACTGACTCCTGTCTAGGGATCTTCAGGAGCATCCTCGCCGTGGCGTTCTGGACAACTTGTAGCCTGTCGAGCACTTGTCTCTTACAACCTGCAACAACAACATTGCTTTATAACATAAGTTATTGTCAACTACATTAACTATCACAAGAACCTCTTATTAGCGAATTGTTCCGAAGCTAAAGAAGTTGAATTCCTCTGTACACTTTTGTTGTTTTCTGTATTGAGGATTCCCCCATATTAGCCTATAGATGTAAAGGATATAAATTGAAAGCATTCACATATTTAAAAATACCTTATGCAAATGTCATTTCCTTTCATGTATATTTTCCCAGTGAGTAGTGATATCATAGGTTATCATCCAAGAATCATTTTTCCTATTTTGGAAATCACTTTCTGCACAGTTTCCTGTAATTGATAATATGGAATCTAGTTATACTACATGTGTTCAAACAGGTATGCACTTTTAACTGTAAATCAACAAGTGAAATCGCACTTATTTGTTAACGTTCTGAAAATTGAATATTTGATCCTTTATCAGTACAATGCTTCTCAGCAATAATATCTGGAGCCCCATCGGTGCAATCAAAAGGGAGGGTTTTAAGTAAGTAGGAAGTAGTGGCGCTCAGCTAAAATTTGCGTAAGTGCTAAGAAAAACTCAAATAAATACGGTGTTGGCTGGTTGCTTTTGCTGGTTATTTTTCTACGTGATACAAATTAAAAGAAACAGGAAACAACTCTTTTGCGAACTGTAATGAAATTTACTCTTCAATTGACTTATGTGATTGTGACCTCATATGTATACACTAATGCACGTGTGCCCAGGATTTGGATGTAATATCTGGAGCCCCCTCTATTTACTTATTTAGCGACTGTGCTTCTGAAAGAACACATAATGTCACCATATAATAATAGACAGGGATATAGACGTCTGCCTACCTAATTCCCAACTATTACGAATGAATAATCTCATCTTAATCTGAGCTCCCTTTCAGGTGAATCAATGATATTGTCCTCTACAATCAGGTTGCCTCCTTGTGAGCCATAGGTTCCTCATGATACAGGAATCTAAACATTAGATCCATTGCAAATATTCTGGTTTCTTTCCAAATTTGCATCTACATAATCATGTATGCAATATATTCCGTCATGTACAGTAAATTTATACACTTCACCACATAGACGGTGGCTTGTTCTCTAAGAGAGAGGAAACAACTTAGGGGCATATTAGCAAGGGCAATATCGCCACCTTAGCGGCACTTTTTGCCGCTAAAGCGGCGATATTATTTTCGCCCTATCAGCAAGCTGTCGCTAACAGCTGTTAGCGACAGCTTCCTGGAGTAAGCGACCATTATGGGTGCCTCTTTGCATGTCAGCGATATTTATCGCTAATGACATGCAAAGTAGGCGTTCCCAAATAAAACTACACCAAAACGGCCGCTCACAGACCCAACTCCTATTACCAATGAGGCCCCGGACCCGGTTAGCGATGACAGAAGTCTCGCTAACTGTGGTCATTGCAGGAATTCTAACACCTGATAAAAGCATGACTTATGGATACCTAAAATGGGGGGTGGATTATGGTGATACGACCACAGGGTCGTATCAGCAAGGTGTTCTCCCTTCTCCATTCAACATCGCTGTTTTTCCAGCGATGTTGACCCATTTCCCCCGCTATCGCTGGAATAATTATCGCCATAGCGCTAATTGTTGCTAATACAGCGTTAGCGTGGCAATATTTTCCAGCGATAGCTGGCGATAGAAAATTTTGCGCTAAGCGCGCTCTGCGATATTTATCGCATTTTGTTGCTAATATGGCCCTCAGTTTTCAGCTTGAATGTGTGGACCTTTAACTTATAGCTTGCTCTTTGCACTTGTTGTGTAATTGCTTGACTTAGTCTTAGTTGCAATATCCTTTCCAGGCAGTGAATACCCCACATCCTAGATTATCCACATTCTGACCTTAAATGTGTTAATTGTGTGGCTATTCAGGCCTGGCACGTGCATAAATGTGAAGATACAGCCAGTACTTATCTGCAAATTCCCCCTCTTATGCCTCATGGCATGGATTGTTTAGTTTTAACCAGTTGGTAATTCGAGTTTCTATTTCTGAATATGTAGTGTCATGGGAGAGCATATGGCTATGTCTCATTACTTAATGCCTTTAAGCTCTCCCGCATCGAAAGTCTGAGAATTCGCTCCTTTTTACAGAACAGCCTCCACGTTCTTAGCTACACTGTTTCAACCACAAGCAGTATTTCTGCCAGCTAGGTAAACCTCCTATGTCTTTGTCATTACACGCTGCAGCATGAGAACGCCTAAGGCTTCGTTCTCATTTTTAAAAATAACCTGCAACCAGAACTCACTGCGTCTCTTCTGACTTCAATCCCTCCGCTCCCTCGCGTTGTCAGCTTCTTCAGTGGGAGGTTTCGCCTGATCTTTATATAGTGGACTAATTGTTCATACAAAGCATCTGTTTCAGTGATGCTGGTTTTTTTTTTTAAACGTTTATGCTTATTAAGGCTTAAGGGGACATTATACACTCTTTAGCAGTCATGTTAGCGGGGCTCATATGTAAATAATTATTTTAAATGCTCTACAGAATTCAATAAATAACTGAAAATAAAACGAAATAAATTCCTTAAAAAAAGTATGATGTGAGATCAGATCGGCATACAGATGAGCATGGTTGCCCGATAATAATGATAAAAATCAGGTAAGACCAGCCCTCCCTGCTCCTTACCCAATTGGATCACCATCAAGTTAATTTGTTGACACTGTTGTTTTGAATTAATTTTTCCTAATTAAGCGTTCAACTTCCTTTAACTAATTTTTGTTAAGTTTAATAGGAACGTTGGAGAGCAAAAATTAAAAAAAGAGGCTGGATCGACATTTTAATTAGGGCAGCTTGACCTATAATAGACAAAGGTAAAAAGCTCCAAACCTCCAACAATCTCTTAACCTTACAAAATGTTGTGTGATAATTTAGCTCATACAAATTGAGAATGTCGAAACTGATAAATACTCCAAGATACCTAATAGGACGAGTAGGCTCCCACTGGTCCCAAATTGCAATGTGGAGATCCTCCTTCGAAGAATTGAAAAGCAAAATTTCGTATTTATTCTAATTGATATTATAGTCTCCAATTAGAGAAACAACAATAAACTATGAAGGGCTCTTTGAATATTGGCTTCTACTGCATCCAAGTACGAAATAATAATGTCATCCGCGAAAAGTTTTATTTTGGACATGCCGACAACTGGGGGTAAAATAGAATCATCATTTCATAAAATAATATAAAGCGCTTCCATATAAAAAGTAAGTAGAACTGATGAGAGGGTGCAGCCTTGATGTGTTCCATGTTAATTGTGCACTCAACGTACATCTCTTGAAATAATATTAAGTATAGCTACTGCCCCTGAATTCAAATTCTTCAATAGATTTATAAATAGATCAGCAAAGCAGGACTTCCTCAGAATCTGAATTGGCCAAAGGTTTTTCTGTGTCGACCATAATAATGGCTGCTCTGGTTTTATTGATCAAAAAATTGTCTATGGTCTAGATCAGGAAATTGGTGTTAATTGCCATCAACCTATGTGAAAGAAACCCATTTTGATCGACATAGATACGTTTCTGGGAAACAGGAGCAAACCAATTAGTTAGAATCTTCATCAAGCGTTTGTAGTCTATATTTAGCAAACTAATTGGCCAATAAGAATTAGGATTAAGAGAAGATTTATCCTATTTTAAAAAGCTCAAAACATTGGATTCAGTAAATGATGTGGAAATAGGTCCACCAAAAGGTATCTCATTAAAAAGATTTATCAAAAAATCTTGAAATAACAGAGCAAATTATTTTTATGCCTCAATAGGAATACCATTTCTGCTGCCTTAGGTTTGGCCATAGAGGTCAGGGCCTTCTGAAATACTAACTCTGTTACTGGTTTCGTTACGCTTTCCTGCTGTTCATTCAGTAGCTGGGGAATTGGAATTAAATCAAGGAAATTCATGATCGCATCCTCTGATATCTTTGCCGAAGCTTGATAAAGAATAGAATCATGCTTTAAAAAGATTCTCTGAATATCTTCGCTACTGGATGAATTAGACTTGGTTACTGGATAATCACCTCCAATATCTTATTGGCTCTGGTCCTAGATTTTACCGACCATGCCAGAATACGGCCCACAAGCTCACTCTCTTCATAAACCCTCTGAAATGCAGTCCTTGCATTAACTATCTCTTCATTAAGGCAGAAGTCATAGGGCTTTTGTTTGGCTAGTTTTAATAGTTCACTAGAAAAGGGAGAGGATGAACCTCATTTTCTTCTCTATATTCCCCTGCATTTCCTCTATCAATGCTCTACGACACTTTGTCAGTTTCGCTTTAAAGATAATGACCTGGCCACGAAAGCAAACCTTGAAGGTCTCCCAGATCATTAATAGGGAAGCCGAGCCCTCATTAATCCTAACAAAGTCTTCTATGAATTTTGTAATATTATTTTTCAAATTTTCATCCAACAGTAGAAACCTATAGAAAATATAATAGCACTAGCATTGATTAAACTAACTTCAACTTGAAGAGAGACAATAGAATGATTTGAGAAACTCTTCCCCATGATCCGTGAATGTAGCCTATTAAATTGGATGGAGATTAAAAAAACGTCAATTTGCTCAACTTGACTAAACCGTTCCAAAAAACAAGTTAACTTCTCATCTATCCTGCTCATCAGCTCCTGTAAAGATGTAATAGCAAATATTTGTGAGTTTTTATAATCCCTGATTTTTGCTAGAAGAATGGCACACCAATTGTTAACAGACGGATTGTTTGAATGGGGGATTGTTGGCTCGGTGGCCATCTTATGTGCCGGCAACAGCAAAGATAGGGACAGAGAGGATTCCAATGGGCCTAATCCAGACACATCCTTATCAACAACATCTGTTTGTGCCTCTCTGAGTTGCCTTGACGTTTGATAACTGTTTAAACTGGGAAATATTTACTGAGCACCCTCAGTGTTCTTTGCCCCCTCTATACCCTCTACTAGGGGTGGTTACCATTCATGCCACTTGGAGAGGCTTAAACTTTGAATAGTTATGTACTGGAGTTACTATGGTACCCTCACCTGACTCCCAGACCTGTGCCTGAGGTTGTGATGCCATGGGGTAGATCCCCAAACCCTCATCAACATCGATGGATTCTTGCATTGTCAACAATGTTGAAATGGGGGCTTTGTTCAATCCCTTCACCAGAGCATCCCGAGTTGCCGCTGTCATTGCTGCGCCCAAGTTCATTGAATCAGAAACTGTAGCCACATCTCGTAAGGGACCTTCCATAGGTAACACCTCAGGGTTGGAGCAAGAGGGCAGCAGTCTCTTCATGGGGCCCTATTCATGGATTCTCCTCCCAGAAATTGCTGAGTGTTTTTTATGTTGAGACTCAGGCAAGGGTTTAGCCTTCCTAGGGGAGCCTCTATGTGAGCTAGGCTTCATGAGTCCACTTATCACAGGTGTCCCATAGTCCAAAAATAAAGTAAAATAGAATTTGTGATGCTGCTAAAAGTTAAGTAGCGTATAGTGTAAGAAACCACAGAGGCTGGGAAAGTAGATGGATTGAGCAAAGACTTAACCTCAATTACAGCCAGTAGTCATCGAATCACACCCAATCATATGAAGTAGACAGTCTACAACACAATACCTCGAATCAGCCAGTAACTCCCAGTCTCAGCTGCTCATGTTTGCCTTGTCACTCGTGGTCTCCTTCAAAATTAACCATGCCTGACCGGTGTTTGCAACAGGTCTGAGGAAAACCAGCCACTGCAGATGACGGGCCATGAACTCCTAATTCTCATGGTAGCTCAGAAGCCACCACAAAGGAAATCTAAACCACCATTTTTCAGCTTCCAGCTGCCCTTTCATGTCCGTATACTCATTAGCCTGGCAGTCTCATCAACCTGCAGGCTGACATCTTCTATAGCGTAGGCCAACTTCAAAACCGCATTTTACAAAGCGTATCGCAGGTGCTAGATGGTGTTATGCAGCAGGACAAGATATTATCTCGTCGTGCAGCATTTCGACTTGCGGCAAAGGCGAGCAATGCGAAGCAGGAGGTGGAGTCTCAGCAGTCAATGATAAGGTCCTATCCACACCAGGTTCTGTGGACTGGATGAAGAAGGTGAAACTGTATGAGAGGCTGTTAATAAAGGTTTGACTACAACAGTCAGGTCATGACTTACCTACTTACTTTTAAAGAAAAATTTTATATTGATCTTCGTGACAGTTATGATGTGTAGATGGCAGGTATAAAGTAGTGGATCAGCTTTACAGTAGTTTGTGTATCTTCATTTTAAATACCAGGCCATACAATGGATACTTGTCAGACGAATTTCTGAAACATTACATGTAATGTACTTTATCATACAACTATGTACTCCATGTTTAAAAAGAAAAATGTCAGGTTAGTTCTGATAGCAGCATTACAGTTCCTTAAACTAGAGTGGCCCTCACAGTGTTCTAACATTAGTATGCCTACGGTGCTGCATTCCCTCCGATGCTACACAACAGCGAGCCCGCTATGGTGACGGTAATATACATATTTGGCAGGGGGAATCCTGCCACACCAACGCCGAGGGAGTGTTATTCGACAGAAGAGATTTAACACCACATACGTGGTAGTCCCGCTAGAATGACAGATCTCCCTCCTACATGAGGGACGGCGGATTTACCACTCTATATATAAATCAGATGGAGCGTGCTCTGGAAGGTCTACGGGCGGAATTAAACCTCCATCACGGAGGGTGGACATCTGGACCACCAAGATATAAATAGGGTCCTAAGTTTGGAATTGATCTCATAAATCTGCCCCCCAGCAAAGTTGAAAATTTTTCCCAGTGTGTTAAAAGTTAGAGTTCGAATAGTAAATCTTTCTCCAAATATCCCGACTTCGAATGGCCTAAAGCTGGGATATATCCTGGCCCCTCTACTTTTCTCACTATAAATATCTAAATAAATCATACTTGACCATACCACAGACCTAAAACCAAAATTAGGCAGTCATGGTCCAGATTTACTAAAAAGCATGCAACACATAAGAGGAAAATGCTGCACTGTGATGCGTAACAGGGAGAGAGGAGAAAAGTGCCATTCTTACAAAGCTATGACAGATTTCTGCTGTCTCCCTGTGCTGGTGCACTGTGTACTGCTTAGCACCAACGCAGGCAACCATGCACCATGGTGCAAGGGTGCCTGCTTTGCCAGCATGATTTTGTTTGTGAAGGAAAGAATACATTCTTTCACAAAAACAATCTGTAAAGGCATATTCTTCTTTCTAGTCTCCTGCAGAATGAAGCACACATGGAAAGAGGAGTTACAAGGAGAAATAAAGATATTTCTCCTCATCATGCCTGGGTCTGGTTGGTGATCATTATGATACACTCCTAGGTTTACTGGCCTTAGTAAATCTGAGATTGCTTCAAAATCCATGGATGGACGCATTGGAACACCAATACTCCGCCCATGGAACACCTCCTTTATGCAGGGTAACGCAAGGCAGCGATATGCGCTGCCTTGCATTACTCTGCATTTACTAACCCACGCAGATCCATGCAAGGTGACTTTGTGGGGTTTAGCAAATCCCAGTTGAGGGCTTGTGTTGGTTTATGTCACCTTGTGTGATGCAAGGACATTGCATGCCCTTAGTAAATCTGGCCCTCAATCTATTATACATATCATCATTATATCACCAACCCCATCAGGCTTGCAAACCCAACTATCAAAACTGCATTGTACAAATGCAAGAATGACCGTAAAGTAAATTTGTAAGGAAAAAAATCCAATGTAATTCAGCAAAATCCTAGGCTAAATGCAAAAAAGCATGTGAATAAATACACCTCTCTGAGGGTAATTATTGATAACAAGTTATCATGGGCAGACAAGATTCTAACAGAAAAGGAAAATCATGCTGTATCACTAAATCAACATAAAGGTTATCTAATATTTACGGTAGCTGGGTCATCAGCCAAGCGATCATGTCAATTAATTCAAACCTAATTTGAACTCTTTTATAGCCCTTCACAGTCTTCAAAAAACGGCAATCAATTATTTGGACAAAATATACATGATTGCATTAAGATTATTATTGAATCTATGATCATCTATTCCACATTGCAAATTATGTCTTGAATTGACTTTAACGTCATTAACAAGTTTACATACAGGGAGCACTGTTAAATAATGTATACAAATGCACTTCAGGAAAGACAAACTCTCTAAAGGGACCAATATTAAAAGAGCTACAATAAAGAGTTGGAACTAAAACACATCTGACCCTCATAGCTATAAAAACAGTGATAAACATTTTCCACCACTATCCTCTCTTATTAAAATGTCCGCCCCAGAGTGGCAGTTGTTCATACAGAAATCTAAGACAATTAATACCAGGCTGAATGACTTATTTAATCTATAGTCGTATAAACATGCAGACTATATAATTGACAGATACTGCTTTACAAGACTGGAATATCATCATGACAGATTAGAAGCCATCTACAAAATTAAGTATCTGAGATGTATCCTCTTGTATATCCCAGTCTATCAATTCCAAGGTTCTAGGAACATGTCCATTGAACACATCATTTGCACATGTCCTCGTTTCCTAGACTTGAGAAAAAGTATCTGCAGGCATTGTTCATTGCTGCAAAAACTAGGAATGTGTGACAAGCTACTCAATAATGTTTCTCCTCAAAAGACTACCTATTTAACCAGAAAGTAATTATATTTTTGGACCTTTCTCTTACTTGCCTACAAAACATATGAACTAAATATCCCCTGCACAAATATTTACCTGTACCTATCCCCAGTTACATCATTTTTTTAATTGCTCACATAAGTTATTTATATGTAATGTTTTTCTCCTTATGTAATTAATATATTTTTCTATACAATAAACGTAATTCTAGTAAATATGACCCCTCCAACAAAGTCCAACACTTTTCCCAATGTGGTTAAGTTTGGAGTCTGAGTAGTAAACCTGAATCCCTCAAAGTCCAACGCTTTCCCCAATGTGGTTAAATTTGGAGTTGGAGTAGTAAATCTCCCCACCACCTAAAAGTTCAACCCTTTTCCCAAAGTGATAACATTTAGAGTTGGAATAGTAATTTTGAGCCCCTCCAAATTTCAACAGTTTTATCAATATTGTTACGTTTGGAGTGGGAATAGTAAATGCGAACCCCACAAAGTCCAGCAATTTCCCCAACGTGCTTTAGAATGGAGTGGGAATATAAACTCTAGCCCCTGCCCCCACCCCCAAAGTTTATTTTCCCAATTTGGGGAAAATTGGAATAGGAGAACCATATTAGATTTTCCCCAAAGTATAATACTTTCTCTAATGTGGTTAAGTTTTTATTGGGAAAAGTACATGTGATATGCAATAACTATTAGCATGTGTTTGTATTTGTTATTTGTACATTAATACATTACGGTATTGTATTTTTTTGTAATATAGTTTTCATAAAGTATCATTTTTTTAAAGTTTTTGAATATATTTTGTGAACATCTATTTTAATATATATCATTTTACAGTGCTTTACATTCCAATAATTATATATTTTTGAAATGTGTTTTCTCTCTATGAAAGAAATCATTTGTTTATTTCAGAATGACTACAATTGCCCATATGAAGCAGCTGTAGTTACATACATTTTTATTGGAACTTATACAAAGGTTTTAAATGTATTCTACAATAATTTTTTTAAACATATATTTTGTACATAATAATCTTATTTTTGACATTGCTCACATTTTTTCCACATTATAATATAAATTGATTTTATTTTGTTATCCGTATTTTTAATATGCATGAATATGTAGAACTTTTTTGTGCGCAATTGTAAACATAGAAGGTATTTAAATTTTTTTTAAAGTGTTCAATATTTTATAAATATGAAATTCATCAAATACATGTTTTTACACTGATTTCTAGAGGATGGGAGGCATTTTTATATTCTGTCATTTTTCCAGGTTCATTTACTTTTGTAGTCTTTTTTCATCATTTTGTGCTGGTCGTGGAGTTTGGCGCAACAGTAAGACTGTTTTAAAATTATTTTCTATGCATTCAGTGGTAGGGCGAGGTGTTTAGATGTAGTAGGGTTAATCTTTGCAATTGGATGTTGATTTTGTGTATTGCTTTTTAGTGTAGTATGTGTTCGTTAACGGTATCGCGGTGAGCCTTATTGTGAAATGTAATGTTTATTTGTTTTTTATATGTGGGTTGTATGTGTTTAACATTGATTTGAATACCTTTTTACTGTGCTTTGTGTTATACTGTCAAGAGCAGGTCTTTAAGCGATACTTAGAGAGTCTCCTTTGTGCATAGGAATGGCCTACTACCTCCAGAAACAATGCCAGATGCCAGGTTATGACTGGGAATCTAGTATTGCTCCAAAAATGTTATCCAGCAGGAAGGAAACAATTAGAGACCAGAAGAATGTTCCAATTGGGGCGTGGCCATGCCGCCGACCATGATGGCCGCGCGGCGTTGAAGCTCCGCCAGTCGTCCCCACCGCAGCAGTAATTTCCCCCTCATATGCCGCCTGAAACATAGCCAGCATAACACCATCGGCTTGCCCAATGGAAGCGGAGCTCGGCGCTACCATCCGCATGTAGAGCCCCGCCGTACGAGACAGCTGCCCGGCACCAGGAAAGATCAGAGGCGGTGCGAGCATTGGCCATGTTTCGAGGCCCTCCCGAAGACACGCAGCTGAAGGAGAAGTACGGCCCTAACCCGAAACCCGCTGGGAGCGCTTGACTCTGCCGGAGGTGAGTGCTCCGGGCGCAGGCTCGCTGTGGCATAGGCCTCACCCCCACCTCACCTGCTACCTCCTCCGGGGCGCGGTCGCGTTCGACTGCTCCCGGTCCGTTCAGCTCATTTCTGCCCTCTCCCTAAGGCCCCGCGGGGACAGGGCACACGGGTGGGTCTGGGAGGCGACCACCCGGCCGCGACGGGCATGGACCTGGGGGGAGGTGTGAGTGAGCACGCCGCTGCATGCGCCCGGTTGCCTCATCCTGCGTGCTCGACACTCCACAAGGCCCACTGACGCAGCGCCTAAGCTTTTGGCACACCGACCCGGTGACCGCCTGCAACACAGGGAAAGCAGCCGCCTCGCTCGCGGCACATCGACACGCGGCGCTGGCTGCACTTTGAATATTGCACCTGGGAAATATAGCGCTCTCCAGCGGCTCCCACGCTACCTGCCATCTGCCCTCTGAGCCCCCGCATGGAGAACTCCTGCTCCTCCCGGTAAAGGACTTAGCCTCAACTAAATCGTGTCCTCTGGGGCCTTGGTCCACCGGCTTGCCTTTCCAGGCCACATCACAACTTCAACATCTGGCTGCTCGGGGGAGGCCTCCACCTGCCACCTCTACACCCCGGCCCTGCCTCTTTTCTCATTTTTGTTAGCCAGCCACTAACTTGCACTGACCATTCTGCTACGAGGCATCAGGGTGGTGGCCATCTGACGTCGCCCCCTCACACATAACTGCACAGCGGCATGGGCCGCAAAGACCCTAAGCAGCGCACTCTTCCATTTGAAAAAGTGACTGACAGAATCCCAGAGGGCGGCTCCAATATGGCGGAGGGTGGACAGGGCACAGAGCACGGCGATGATCCCACCGCTCCTTCTGCATCCCTACTACACAAGATGAGGGCTGGTTTCAGGGCGCTAGATGGGAGATTTGACGCCCTGGACAAGAATCTGGAGAGCATGGGGGCCAAGACCCAGGCCCACAACGGACGCCTCGACGTTGTGGAGGCTCGCATCTCTGACATAGAAGATGGCACTGCGCAGTCCCTCAAACACTTAGACCGAGTAGAGCGCATCCCTAAAGAAGTGGCGATCAAAAACGAAGATCTCGAAGCTCGCAGTAGACGGAACAACGTCCGCATTTTAGGGGTACCAGAGACAACCGCCATGGGCCTCCTAGACATTTTTGGGGAAACCTTGCTCTCAGATCTCTTTGGGAGAGAGTCCTTTTCCCCAGGGTTCGTGGTGGAGTGTGTCCACCACACACTGGGCCCTCGACCTAACCCGGGCCTTCCTCCGAGACCCATCATTGCACGACTCATGAACTTTAGAGACCGAGACACAGCGCTCCGCCTCGCCAGGGAATGCGGAGACATTACATGGCAAGGCTCTAAACTATTGCTATACCCCGATTTCACGATCATGGTGCAGGAAGCACGTCGGAAATATAACGGGGTTAAGGCCACCCTACGGAACCTGGGCCTGAAATATGGCATGCTGTACCCAGCCAGACTGAGGGTAGACATCAACGGCAGGTCCCGCATTTTCGATAACCCCACGGAGGCGCAAGAATTCTGCCGAACATACAGGCAAAACAACTCCCAGACGATTGCGGATGGCACAAGGTCCTCTCCCCCGTGCAGTGGCTCCACTGCAAGCATGGACCTCTTTTCAAACACAGGAACTGGCTGACTATGTTGAACGGGTCGTTAGATATCTGGGGATACCAGTACCTAACTGCACAAAATGTTTCAGATGGCTGGACGACTGACGTGGCATTGCCACCCCCCATGGTGTACACCTTTGGTTTGTTTCTAGCGCTATGGATATACCGCTTCAGGGTTTCTTCATTACTGCTTGGTATATCATATCCTGTTGTATTCGGGGATTATGGCCTCGCCTTTTGCGTGGTGAGGGTGGGTGGGGGGAGGGGTGGGAGAATTTTCACTACACAGATATGTTGAATTACTTACTGTTGCGCTCACTGTCAAATTTCACATTGGTACACATTGGCCCTCACTGGCCACAGCCGTCATGACTGCTAGATGGCCCAGCTAGGCAATGTTAATGGTCCCAGTGGGTTGTCCCTCTTAACCTGTAATGTCAGAGGCCTTAATAATAACCGGAAGAGGAGGCATGTCGTACATTATTTGTTGCTTCACAAAATTGACATCGTTTTTTTACAGGAGACTCACTTGCCCAAATCTGATCCCGGACGTTTCGCCTCTAGCTGGGGTGCCCACAGATACTTTTCCAATTTTAGCAATTATTCCCGAGGCACAGCAATACTTCTCCACAAAAGGGTGCCCTTTAGCCTCCATTCCATGATGGGTGACAGCGAGGGCAGATACACTATTGTCACAGGGTCACTAATGGGTCACAACATCGCCCTGGTATGTGTTTATGCCCATAACACTGACTCCCCTGAATTCTTTCATTCCCTACATTCCCAGCTTGCCAAGTTAGATTATGACTTCTTGATAGTAGGAGGTGACCTCAATTTATTTATTTACTAATTTTGTACAGCGCATAGCTGCCCCAGCGACGGGGCGTCCCAGCGCTACCCAGGAACACAGACAGGGGACGGAAGGAAGATGTCAAAGAGAGAGCTAGCCCGGAAAAAGCCAGGTCTTTATGGCTTTCCTGAACTCTAAATAGTTCTGCAGTTCTCTAATCCCAAACGGAAGGGAGTTCCAAAGCCTAGCTGCTAACACCTTAAACGAACGGCCCCCGGCTCTGGCTCTAAAAACTCAGGGGATACAAACTAGCCTTTTATCTGTGGAGCGGAGAGATCAACCCCGCAATAGACAGCACCGCACAAACCCCTAGCACGAAACCCCACGCGCAACGGGCAATACTAGACCTTTGTGAGCAACTCACGCTTCTTGACATCTGGCGCAAACATAACCCTTCCACCACTGAATACACACATTACTCTGGTCAACACAATACATGGACGAGGATAGATTACTGGCTCCTCTCCCCAGGCATCTCCTGCTGGTACCAATCAATTACGACTTTCCCGAGATCATATTCCGACCATTCCCCAGTTCAGCTTCGACTTGAAGTGCCTAGACCAGATGGGTATGAGCGACAGTGGCGTTTTCCTGGCCGGGCCCTAAATGACGACCTTTTCCAATCCGAGGTACACGAGGCGATTGAGGAATACTTTGCCATTAATACTGGCTCAGTAGACTCCTGGGCAGTCCTATGGGAAGGGTTCAAGGCATACATAAGGGGAGTATGCATTGCCAAGCATGCCGGGGTGCTAACACTCTGACGCTTGGAATGCGAGCTGAGGGACATCGACAATGACACATTGCACGGTCCGGACCCCGAAATTGCCAAGCGCTGATTAGCCCTCCTCACTGAATACAGAGATCCAGCGGACCGCGAGATTCTCTTTTTAAGTAAATATAGCGCAGCGCGGCGCTATGGGGAAGGGGAACGTCCAGGCCAAGTGCTAGCACAAATGCTTCGCCCTCCATACAGTAAAGCATATATCACCGAGTTGAGATCCTCTTCTGACCAGATCCTCACTGGCACCTTGGGGATTCGCAGTGAACTCCTAGATTATTACGCATACTTATATACCTCTAGGGTGGGCCACGACCTTACTGCTCAGGAAGCCTATCTATCTGAAATCGCTTTGGTCTATTTGGAGAAGCACATGCAAGACTTTTTAGCAGAACCGATCAGTGGAGACGAGGTCGCTACCGCCATCTCAGCCCTCAGAAGCTCTTCGGCCCCCGGCCTGGACGGCTTCACAGGGGACTTTTATAAGTCATATAAAGACCTGTTGGTGCCACAATTGACTGAAGTATACGCAGAAGCCCTCGAAAAGCAAATCCTACACCCTACCCTTCGGGAAGCTGTCATCATTCTCCTTCCCAAACCTGGCAGGGACCCCTCTCTATGTGGGTCATATCGACCGTTGTCATTACTAAACTTAGACTATAAAATCCTGGTGAAGATATTGGCAATGCGCCTATCCCTCCTGATGGAATTTATTATTTCTCCGGCACAGTCTGACTTTGTCCCGCATCGGTCAACCTCCCTGAATCTTAGGACACTATTCTCAATTTTGCATAGGATTAACCCGGAGGTCCCGGCTGCCGCCATCCTATTAGACATGGAAAAGGCGTTCGACTCTCTGGAGTGGCGCTTCTTTCTCTCCGTAATGCGCCGCATGGGAATGCCCAAGGGGTTTATTGCCACCACTGAATTACTATATAGTCGACCCACAGCCAGACTGCGACTAAACGGTACTCTCTCCCGACCCTTTTCTTTATCCTGCGGTACCCGTCAGGGCTGCCCCCTGTCTCCTTTATTATTCATTCTCGCCATGGACCCATTAATCCGGCACTTTCAAGAGAAACATCTTCAGAGAGGTCTCCAATTCAATACTGGCCCCCTCTTGGTCTCCCTATTCGCAGACGACACCATTCTCTATGTACGTGAACCCCAAAATAATCTCGACCCCCTAATTAGGGAAATAACCAGATTTGGACAACATTCTGGTCTGGGCATCAACTGGCGCAAATCAGTTATTTTCCCCTTGACTTCAAGCACACTACAATGGGAATGTGAATTCCCCCTTGAGTGGTGCACTGACTCAGTTAAATATCTGGGCATTCATATCCACTTAAACACGGAACACATCCTCCGTCTGAATTATGGTCAAGCAATCTCCGCTCTTGAGGCTCAGGTGGAGAGGTGGCTGCGTTTGCCACTATCCATCGCTGGCAGAGTAGCCATAATCAAGATGGTTGTGCTCCCCAAATGTTTTTATCTTTTTAATAATATCCCCATACCCCTCCCGAACAGGTTCTTTCTAACACTACACTCCCATCTTATTAGGTTGATCTGGGGGGGCAAACAGCCCCGCGTGCGCTGGCAAGTGCTGACACTGCCATACGAGAGAGGAGGATTCAACGTCCCAGATTTTCAATTGTACTACTTGGTAGCCCAATGCAGCTACGCCTTGCGTAGTTCCACCCAGACGCCAGGATCCCCTTTCTCCGTCCCGAGGCAGACTTCGTGTTGCCTGAAAAACTCTCCACAGTATTGCCTAAAGGTGTACCTAGAGACCCTGCTGACATTCAGATGGTTTCCAACACCAACTGGGCCTGGGAGAAACTACGGCGCATTACCAGCACTAACATGCTATATTCCTCGGCACTACCCGTCCCCAATGCCCCCTGGCTGCCGATTATGGGGGAGAAACTGGTACAGTGCACCTTGAGCAAATTCAGCATCACCAAAATGGGAGACCTATTCCCTAATGGGCACGTCTTTTCTGTGACGGACGAGGACCGCTTCAGTCAAGCCTCGTTTATGGACCGCTTCGTACTAGGGCGCATTCGCTCAGGACTGCGGGCTTCCCTACCCAGCTTCCCCATCGAACCTGACCCGTTCACTCACCTCTCTATGATCATTGAGAGTCAGAGTGGGACCCATCTTGTGTCTAAACTATATAGGGCATGCTCAGACGTTATCCCGGTCACAGACGACAAGATTCGCAAAGTATGGGAAGATGACTTAGGGCGCACCATCACGGATGAACAATGGCTCATATGTTGTACAGTGACGAAGGACGTTTCTCTCAATAGTCGACACAAACTGCTCCATTTTAAATTTCTGCGCAGAATGTACGTCACTCCGGCTAGATCACACAGGCTTGACCCGACCAGACCACACAGCTGCCGCAAATGCAACGCTCCATATGCAGATTTCGCCCATCTCACATGGACGTGTCCTAAGATACAATCATATTGGGAAACAATACACAAGACACTGGGAGACATGACAGACTTGACACCAGCCCCCATGCCCGAGATCGCACTCCTCGGCTATGTGGTAAATTTCCCTAAAGGAGTACGGAGATTTGCCTCCCTTAGTCTACTATTAGCCAAAAGGGAAATCGCACTACACTGGTGCCGCAAAACAGTACCCACGCTACAAAACTGGCTAGATAGCCTAGCATATTGCAACACCAATAGTGAAGTTTACTCCACCACATTGCCACGCTCCTCATGTCCCAAAGACATCTGGGGACCATTCAGGGCTTACACTGAGACTACATGTAAATTAGCTGCCTCGCAACTTGAAATGGGCATAGTCCCTACCGGAGTGGGATGAACGGCATATGCAACATAATATCCTGTCTCTGACTATTACAATGTACTTTATTAAGATAGAATGTCTTGATACTGTGCAAATGTTTTGCATTGTTTCTGTTTGATGGGAGGACGGGAGGGCTGTGCTGGGGGAGGCGTGCTCTCTCTCCCTGGGGACTTGGACATTCCGCTGGGACTGCATCTACTAATTATATTTTATTTCTTCCGTATTATTAGATTTTCGCTACATTGCCTTCTAATTGATCAATATTAATGCATACTTTGGTTAACTGCAACAATGACAGTGAGTGCCCATGTTTCTGTTGATGTAACGCACTAAAATGATAAATAAAATAAAAAAATAAAAAAGAATGTTCCAATTGATGTGATGTAATTGAGAAGGGGTTCAGACCACTTGAATTGGAAAACAAATTAGCTATTAAATAAAAAGATAATTACAATAAGAAATCATTAAATTGAGGTTATATTAATATCACAAATTTTTACCTCAGCATTGCCCAAGAGCACAAGAAATTAGCATGTTTTCTAAATAATGCTCCCGTCATGGTGTTTCCAAGATGCTCACACATGGGGAGGAATTGCCCCAGAATTCACAGTATGCTTTTGAGATGCACAGGAGAAAGAGAGGCCAGAGACTAAGCCACAGTGGCGGCCCAACCCCCAAATCACCAGCTAAGAATAGTGCAGTGATCACTTTATATACAGGTGAGTATTGAGAACCTCCTTTATTCACCGCATCCTACAGCTCCCTGGAGTCTCAACTGCCCCAGGACGTTCATCCGGTTTGAACCACTGCATTCCATTAGAATCATACTTATGTCACAATACAGTCCCATGAATAATGACTACTACAACATCTCCTTTCTTTGAAAATAAACAAAACACAACATATACATACCCAAAGTGAAAAAGAAATAATGCATACAAAAAATAACATATTCACGTCCTACTTTACAACTAAAGTGAATAATAAACTGCCTTTTCAAAAGATTCCAAATAATAACATAGCAAATATATTTACATTAGTATGAAGAATTTATAATAACAAACATTATAGAATGTAAAGGAACAAACAAACATTATAAAATGTAAAGGAAAACAAAAAATAAATATAAAAACAACACAAAAATACATTTCTCATATTATAATTACCAACCAAACCTTTGTGGAGCATTCACCCTTCTACAACTTCTGTGTGGTGCATCCTATTGAATACAATCATCATCTGTAGCCCCTTCACAACTCTCTATTTTTTGCATTACTTGATCTGGCACTCTGTCTACTCTTCACAAATTCCACCAATCCTTCCCTTTAATCCTGACCTCATTGTGAGACAGAGCATCTACCCACACAGGCAAAACAAAAGAGGCTGATGGCAGTGATTTAACAACGCAGCCAGCACCTCTGACCTAGTTAATGATTGTATAGGGCAAATAGTCCTCCGGCGTGCTCAATATCAATACCGTGCCACCCACAGCATTATGTAAGTGCATGGAGAACAAGTCCTCCATGTACAATAGTCATTTAATTCAAGACAGAGCACAGCACAATAAATTAAATTCCTGACATCCGGCAGGAAAAAGTTTTTTTAATGCTAAACAAAATAGTCAAATGTCAAACAAAATGTACAATCAATTCTGAATCGTGATAGAGTTGACACGTAGATGTAGTAAGCAGAAAACAGCCGACACGTGTTTCGTCGCTATGCGACTTCCTCAAGGCTGTTGAATACAGAACAATATTAACGTCTTATAAATATGTGCAATACAAGAGGGCGGTAAGTGGCTAAAATTGCTAAAAAACCCGACATGCATGTGTCCCAAAAACCACGTGACACACTGTGCGCAAAGAAATATTAAATAATAACAAAACAACAGAACAAAGAATATATAAAATCTGTGAAGACAGTATTCCTCAGTGTCCCTCCGATAGAAACGGAATTAGTAAAAGATTAACCGAAAGATCTATAAACCGTCCATGCAATAGTTAAAGAAGATTTGAGAAAAGAAACTTGGAAATGAGAAAAGAAAGAGTGACGAAGAACATCCACAGCTGTATTAGTGTCTAAAAACGAAGACAAAAAAGAAGAAAAGTCCAAACATCAAAGCACGTAAGTATCAAAAAGAAGTCTCAAGTTAGAAACATACAAAGAAAAAAACCATAAAGGCAAACCCATAGTAACACAAATTGGAGTTACCCAAATCTCGTATAAGTAGGAAAATGCAGTCAAAAAGCGTCTTTCGTCTTGTAAGTATTCAGAACAAATAAACAGTATCCGCGAGTCTTGTAATTCAAAGTTTTGGCAGTCTAAGGATATGAGGGAAAAGACATAGAACAAAGAAGAAAAAAGAAGAAAAAGAAAAAGAAAAACCGGGGATAAACTTATCGATTCATCAAAACCCCATCAGAAGTCTAATACGACTTCAGTAAGTACAATTAGGAAAAACCTTAATCTCCAGGTAACATGAACAAGTGGTAATCAATCTTACTTAAAAGCGGGAACAAAATCGATCCAAACAGCAAAAACCGCTATGATAGGCGGAAGGAAAACCATATGGTAAGGCTCCCATGCACACTGTACCCGCAACGTAGACCTATAAAAAGACCGAGGATATCATCAGTACGGCATACCTACGGTCAAAAAATGAGAATGAAGCCCACAACGTACAACCCCACTATCACTGGTACCTCAAGCATCTAGTGTGCTTACCGATAATAATCGTACTACGTCCTGCTCGTTTCCGATTCAGACAAGTATGTATCCCGCCATAGAGAGTCCAACGCGGAAATACCTGCGCGACTCTCATCCACGTTCCGTACGTCACGTAGACACGTCTCGTCATGACGTACCAGGTCAGTAAACCTTAAAGCGACCATGGTTGTAGTTCTAAAATGAAGGCTGTCGATAGTCGAAAAGATTACGGGGAGGTCTGATCAGATTAACTTAATAATCCTCGACATAATAGCGTATATCAGTCTATCTCCAAATCTTTGATTCGTGAAGATCACGAAACTGTCAAAATCAGTCAGATACCCTATTTTTACAGTAGATAATTGTTAATTTAAAAACCTCATAGCAGAGGTATAAACTTCAATCACATTCCCTCATAGACAAAGTCAGAATTCAAGATAAAATACTAAAAAAAAAAAAATTAATAATGATACGAATAACGAAAAGAACAATATATGCAGAGGAAAAACAACCAGAAAAGAAAATTATGAACAGAATACGTGCAATCCAACATGCAGGCATAGAATATTAAAATCAGAAGGTGTGTCATACCAGTATCCTATACACCCATGCACATGTAGCGGGTAAAGCCCTTATTTTCATATTAAAAAACAGCCAAATGTTTCAAAATCTTCCAACAGTAAAATAACTGGTTTCTTGATGTTGCGTCGCAAACAAGAACACATTGTATTGGACAACGCAATATAATACATGTAAAGAATCCCATGTGTCCATGGTACAGAAAAAGGGAAAACGTATACATAAAATATACATATTGCAAAGCATATTAAATAGACATACTAAATTAACTTATAAGGCACATCCAATAAACATTTATTACACAGTCATATTATATTGTGGCACAACTCATGGATTCAAGATTTTAAATAGGTGGTTTGCATGGAAAATTTAATCTCTAAGGAATACATACATTTCCCTATCAATGTTCAATCCCTGGTCAACAGATCTCAATTTGCATATCCAAGAGGCTTCCAATTTGCGCAAGCGACTTACTTTGTCCCCTCCCTTGGATTATCCATGACAGAATCTAACCCATGAAATTTAATCTTTGTCATTTCTGCTGGGCCATGCATAGAATTGAAGTGTGCAGCTAGAGGATAACTCATATTGCCATTTCTAATGGCCCGTAGATGTTCCTGTATCCTCTCTTTTACCGGTCTGATCGTGCTGCCCACATAAATGCTTTTGCATACACAAACAATGCAATATACCATATATTTCGTGTTACAATTCATAAACGACTTGATTTTATATTCCGTCCGTGTATTGTACATGAAGCATTTAACCTTGTCCATTGTATGTGGGCAGACCGAACAATGGCTGCCCCATGTCTCCTTTATTATTCATTCTCGCCATGGACCCATTAATCCGGCACTTTCAAGAGAAACATCTTCAGAGAGGTCTCCAATTCAATACTGGCCCCCTCTTGGTCTCCCTATTCGCAGACGACACCATTCTCTATGTACGGGAACCCCACAATAATCTCGACCCCCTAATTAGGGAAATAACCAGATTTGGACAACATTCTGGTCTGGGCATCAACTGGCGCAAATCAGTTATTTTCCCCTTGACTTCAAGCACACTACAATGGGAATGTGAATTCCCCCTTGAGTGGTGCACCGACTCAGTTAAATATCTGGGCATTCATATCCACTTAAACACGGAACACATCCTTCGTCTGAATTATGGTTAAGCAATCTCCGCTCTTGAGGCTCAGGTGGAGAGGTGGCTGCGTTTGCCACTATCCATCGCTGGCAGAGTAGCCATAATCAAGATGGTTGTGCTCCCCAAATGTTTTTATCTTTTTAATAATATTCCCATACCCCTCCCGAACAGGTTCTTTCTAATACTACACTCCCATCTTATTAGGTTGATCTGGGGGGGCAAACAGCCCCGCGTGCGCTGGCAAGTGCTGACACTGCCATACGAGAGAGGAGGATTCAACGTCCCAGATTTTCAATTGTACTACTTGGTAGCCCAATGCAGCTACGCCTTTGCGTAGTTCCACCCAGACGCCAGGATCCCCTTTCTCCGTCCCGAGGCAGACTTCGTGTTGCCTGAAAAACTCTCCACAGTATTGCCTAAAGGTGTACCTAGAGACCCTGCTGACATTCAGATGGTTTCCAACACCAACTGGGCCTGGGAGAAACTACGGCGCATTACCGGCACTAACATGCTATATTCCTCGGCACTACCCGTCCCCAATGCCCCCTGGCTGCCGATTATGGGGGAGAAACTGGTACAGTGCACCTTGAGCAAATTCAGCATCACCAAAATGGGAGACCTATTCCCTAATGGGCACGTCTTTTCTGTGACGGACGAGGACCGCTTCAGTCAAGCCTCGTTTATGGACCGCTTCGTACTAGGGCGCATTCGCTCAGGACTGTGGGCTTCCCTACCCAGCTTCCCCATCAAACCTGACCCATTCACTCACCTCTCTATGATCATTGAGAGTCAGAGTGGGACCCATCTTGTGTCTAAACTATATAGGGCATGCTCAGACGTTATCCCGGTCACAGACGACAAGATTCGCAAAGTATGGGAAGATGACTTAGGGCGCACCATCACGGATGAACAATGGCTCATATGTTGTACAGTGACGAAGGACGTTTCTCTCAATAGTCGACACAAACTGCTCCATTTTAAATTTCTGCGCAGAATGTACGTCACTCCGGCTAGATCACACAGGCTTGACCCGACCAGACCACACAGCTGCCGCAAATGCAACGCTCCATATGCAGATTTCGCCCATCTCACATGGACGTGTCCTAAGATACAATCATATTGGGAAACAATACACAAGACACTGGGAGACATGACAGACTTGACACCAGCACCCACGCCCGAGATCGCACTCCTCGGCTATGTGGTAAATTTCCCTAAAGGAGTACGGAGATTTGCCTCCCTTAGTCTACTATTAGCCAAAGGGAAATCGCACTACACTGGTGCCGCAAAACAGTACCCACGCTACAAAACTGGCTAGATAGCCTAGCATATTGCAACACCAATAGTGAAGTTTACTCCACCACATTGCCACGCTCCTCATGCCCCAAAGACATCTGGGGACCATTCAGGGCTTACACTGAGACTACATGTAAATTAGCTGCCTCGCAACTTGAAATGGGCATAGTCCTCTACCGGAGTGGGATGAACGGCATATGCAACATAATATCCTGTCTCTGACTATTACAATGTACTTTATTAAGATAGAATGTCTTGATACTGTGCAAATGTTTTGCATTGTTTCTGTTTGATGGGAGGACGGGAGGGCTGTGCTGGGGGAGGCGTGCTCTCTCTCCCTGGGGACTTGGACATTCCGCTGGGACTGCATCTACTAATTATATTTTATTTCTTCCGTATTATTAGATTTTCGCTACATTGCCTTCTAATTGATCAATATTAATGCATACTTTGGTTAACTGCAACAATGACAGTGAGTGCCCATGTTTCTGTTGATGTAACGCACTAAAATGATAAATAAAATAAAAAAATAAAAAAGAATGTTCCAATTGATGTGATGTAATTGAGAAGGGGTTCAGACCACTTGAATTGGAAAACAAATTAGCTATTAAATAAAAAGATAATTACAATAAGAAATCATTAAATTGAGGTTATATTAATATCACAAATTTTTACCTCAGCATTGCCCAAGAGCACAAGAAATTAGCATGTTTTCTAAATAATGCTCCCGTCATGGTGTTTCCAAGATGCTCACACATGGGGAGGAATTGCCCCAGAATTCACAGTATGCTTTTTGAGATGCACAGGAGAAAGAGAGCCAGAGACTAAGCCACAGTGGCGGCCCAACCCCCAAATCACCAGCTAAGAATAGTGCAGTGATCACTTTATATACAGGTGAGTATTGAGAACCTCCTTTATTCACCGCATCCTACAGCTCCCTGGAGTCTCAACTGCCCCAGGACGTTCATCCGGTTTGAACCACTGCATTCCATTAGAATCATACTTATGTCACAATACAGTCCCATGAATAATGACTACTACAACATCTCCTTTCTTTGAAAATAAACAAAACACAACATATACATACCCAAAGTGAAAAAGAAATAATGCATACAAAAAATAACATATTCACGTCCTACTTTACAACTAAAGTGAATAATAAACTGCCTTTTCAAAAGATTCCAAATAATAACATAGCAAATATATTTACATTAGTATGAAGAATTTATAATAACAAACATTATAGAATGTAAAGGAACAAACAAACATTATAAAATGTAAAGGGAAACAAAAAATAAATATAAAAACAACACAAAAATAAATTTCTCATATTATAATTACCAACCAAACCTTTGTGGAGCATTCACCCTTCTACAACTTCTGTGTGGTGCATCCTATTGAATACAATCATCATCTGTAGCCCCTTCACAACTCTCTATTTTTTGCATTACTTGATCTGGCACTCTGTATACTCTTCACAAATTCCACCAATCCTTCCCTTTAATCCTGACCTCATTGTGAGACAGAGCATCTACCCACACAGGCAGACCAAATTAAGACAAACCTCTTGGCACCTTAAGTGGGTGCCTAACACTAATCCAATCACCTACTGGTATCTTGGATACTTTACTCTTGATATTGTCATCTCTACTTTTCCTGTCTCCCTTTAAATTTAGTACAGCTTTTGATTTGATCTTTAGATGAATATTCTTCTCAGGAGTGACTTGTAAACCCTACTTCTTCATCCTAGCAGGACACATTATGAACAAAGTCATTCTCCTTCTCAACATCTCAAAAGGACTTTTTCTAGAAACTAGGTTGGATGTAGTTCGGTGTGCCCATAGCATACTTTGAATCAATTTCATACACATCCATCCTACTACTCACTGCCCTTTTGACACATTCCACCATCATGTGGTTCATTCGTTCCATCCATGATATAGGGCAACTCTGTGATGAACAATAATAAATTGCCTGAAAAATTCACCCATATTCTTTTAAATTAATTATACCCCTTATCAGACACTATCTCTCTGGGATAACCTTCCCTGATTAATAGTTTTTTAAAACACGTAATAAGTCCAGCTGTGTTGGGGTCTGTCATAAACTGTACTTCCCACCATTTGCTGTGATATTCTGCCAGTACAGCAGCACATTTGTTTTTGCCTGGCACAACATGAAATGGCCCATTGAAATCTACTGGTAGTTTAATCCAGGGTCCGTCAGGTAATTCCGCTGGTTGACATGGCATGGAGGGGTATATGTTTTCATTACCTTATCACTGGACAACAAATCACACACCTTTTAACAACTTCAGATATTTGTACATCTATTGATGGCAGCAGAACACACTGCGGATTCTTCTCTTGGTAATAGTTTGGCTAAGATGACCTTTATGATCTAACTCGATTATACGTGATCTCAGACCCTCAGGTGGGATAAACCAGCCACCCCTCCATTGCCATGTTCTTCTCCTTCAATGACAACTCCTCAGATATTTAAAAAAATGGTTGAATTTCTTGTGGAAGATTTTTTTCCTTTGGTCACCCCTTAATTATGTATTCAGCCAATGCACTCAACACTGAGGGCCTTATTTAGATCTCAGCAGACCGGTTACTCCATCACAACAGTGACAGATATCCTGTCTGCCGAAATATAAATCCCATTATATCCTATGGGATTTATATTTTGCCAGATGAGAAATCTGTCTGCCGAGATCTAAATCAGGCCCTTTGTCTTTTACTAATTCTGCAAACTATTCTTCTTCAGAAAATCCTCCTGAATAGCAAACACCCACAGCAGCACTCAAACTCCATTTGCCTTCATCCGCGCTGCCAACATCATCCACCTCCACATGCATGGGTGATCTTGACAAAAAATCTGCTCTAACATTTTTTCCACCAGGTATATATTCAACGTTGAAATTATATTGAAGTAGTTTAGAGCATAACCTGGTGAACCAAGGTGTATGATCTTTAATGACTTTACCACTAATGATATCAATACAGGGTTTATGATCTGTCAATAACCTAAACGACCTGCCCCAAAGAAAAATCTTGAATCTTTTGATTGCCCAACAGCATGCTAACAGCTCCCTTCTGATCACAGAGTAATTATGTTAACTTGATGAATAATAAATAATAATAATAAATCCAGTATTTGTAAAGCACAAACTACTCACGCCTAGAGATCTCAAGGCGCCTGGGGGCCGTCAGGGAGATTAAGTGAGCTATACCCAGAGTCACATGGTGCTGAGCTGCCACCAGTTGAACCGTGAGCCCTGAGCTCCGGAGTCAGCTGCCCTAGCTGCTGCGTCACTAGCTGCTGCGCCACACATCTGTTCTGGACGTAACAATCAGGATGCAAAACCTACAGTGCACTCTTTGCCTTGGTCGTTTGGGTAATCATTCTCCCAAATCCACATAAACTTGCATCCACAAACACAATGCATTCTTTGGCAGCATCAAAAGGGGAAATAATGTTTTGTGAGGCAAGCTCCTTCTTTACTTGATCAAATACTTTTTCACATTTTCATTCCACTAGTAAAGGATTTTCCCCTTTTCAATAAAGATCTTAAATATTCAGTTTTGGCAGCGAAATTCTGCACAAACTTAGAATAAAATTCACATACCCCTAAAGACAATGAGACTTGGTCTTTGTTTATGGGACAAGGTGCTTGGACAATTGCTTCGATTAAACCTGGGCATGGCTCCACACCTCTCTGAGAAATTAAATGTCCAAAATATTCAATGGAGCTTGTCCCAGGATGCTTGTTTCCGGTCCAGGGAAAACCTGGCTTGGCAGTTTGGGCTGGACTGTTCCCATTAGGCACAGGGTCAAGACTGATTTGCATATAGCTGGGTCTGAACTGGGGTGGTGAAGTGAGCTAAAGAACAATGATGGCTTCAACCCAGATCTCTGACTGGGGGTAAGTGTCTGAAAAGTTTCAGCGCTTCGTCCATCATCTCTTTGAGTTTGCTTTTTGCAAATACACACTTCGTCCTGTTACCCACAATGTCAGCCTATTGCAATCTTATCAGAACCACATTCAGAATCTTGTCATATTCCATTTTAGTTTTTTCTGATTCTAGAATGTCGTCTTGAAATACCATAGTGCCTGTCCCCTTTCCAAAATTCTTTCCATTAAGGGTTGGAAAATCGAGACAGCTGAAGAACCTGAAAGGCATCCTTTTAAATTGAAATTTGCCAACGGGGAGACAAAAGCTGTAAGGTGTCTAGAATTAGTATCCAACTCCAATTGGTGATATGCCTAGGATGAATCTATTTTTGAGAATACTTTAGCAGCAGAAAATGTAGTTAGAATGTTCTCAATCCTCAGTAATGGATGGTAATCTATCCATATTTCTTTGTTGAGGCTGCATAAATTAACAAATATTCTCAAAGACCCATTTTTCTTCCTTGCTACAACCAACGGAGACAACCATAACAATGATATCAATGGATTCAATAACTCCTTATGTGACCCAGTTTGTCAGAAAACAACTTTCTATACCCGTTAGTCCAGACCTCTGCTTCACCCCCATCTTCATCTTCCTCAATCGACACTTGTTCTTTGGTCCTTGGTCTTAATTTCATGCCGAATAACCATTAGTGATATGACACCCCAATATGTTCAAACCTTTCTTGGCAACATCCACTTTGTCCTAAATGGTGTGATTTAAAATTTGAGATGTGTCTTGAAATATCCCTTTAATTCAGTTCTCCTCCCTTTGTATGGCACCGGATTACAGTCTGGTGGTTCCAGTTATTTGTTAATCCGTTTTTCTGCTAAATTATTCCTTAGTGATCATTGTCATTCTTGCATGAGATCCCATTAATAAATTCAACACTTTACCATCTACATAAATACTAATGTATGGCTCAATGTATTTTTAAGACTCATCCTTGACCACTAGAACTAAATCATTCATAGCATTTACTGTACTGTCATTTATATCATAATCCTTCTCTTCCTGGTTCACACTATTCATTTTCTCGTTGGAACGACATACTTTAGCAAAGTATCCTTCTTTCCCACACTTGCGACATGTCGCATTTCTCACTGGACAAGGACATCCATTCGGGAAATTCGAGGATAAACCTGAACAAAAGTCAAATATTCTTCTGATTAAAGACATTACTCTTCTCTTTCATTCTAAATGCAGTAGGGCTTTGTTGATCTTTACAGTACTGTTTTGTTTTATATTCTGCTCTTTAACTGCACCCATTGCCAGTTTATCATTCTTCCCTAACTTCTTAGAGGAAGACTGAGATATCTCAATACTTTTCACTATACTTATAGTTTCTTGCAAAGAAAGATTCTTAAGTGTGAGTAACGTTTCTTGTACTTTTTTTATCTCTGCATCATACTACAATTTGATCTCCTATCAACTGAGAAGTAAATTATTTGGATTCGCAATCTGCAGCTAACATACGTAGAGCTGCCACATATACCACAATACCCTTGTCAGTTTGCTGTTCTCTGATAAAACAATTGTGTCTCAAAACAACCAGACTTGGTTGTTAATTGAACTGTTTTTCTAGTCTAGATACAGCATCTTGAAATTCATCTACTTTATCATCTCCTACTGTTAATTCTAAAGGTGGCAAGTGTTCAAGTACAGCTTGCCCCTCAAACCCTAAATTATGTTCTAATATGAACCTTTTACTTTCAGCGCTAAATCTGTTTCCACCAACTTCACCTAAATGTTTAGTAAAAGCTCTATACCATGTCTTCCACTTAACTGGTGGATCTTCTGAGAGCTGTAAGTATGGTGGTTGTGGATAAACACTGCATGTGGTCCATTAAATATAAATGTTATACTTTGTATTATTATTTTTAATAATAACACACAATGGGGCCGATTCCGATCTCGGTCGGAGGCGCACCCAATACCATTCGGTCGGGAAAAAGCCATGCAAAAGCCTGTTTCCCGACCGATCCGTACAGCACACCGAACGAGCAAGTACGATGCGCACAACAGCAAAGAATCCGGCCGAGCCGTACTCACCCAAACCAGGTCCTGTTCTCCGACCGAGGCGAATCCGGAAACGCAGAATCTAGTCGCACGGAAGGAAAAATGCAGCCCCGTCCGGCCGGACAAGTACGATGCGCTTTCCGTACGCGCCGAACCCTGTCGCTACGCACGGCACGTCAAAGCATCCGGGAGAGCGCACATAAGTCTCCGATTCGCGCCACAACACGATCCACGGCTCCGAGACGAACACGGCAGCGACGAGGTCAAGGCGAAGCGACGAGGCGAAGCGACGAGGACGACGCGAAGCAACGAGAAGGACGAACGACACGAACCAACCATGAATCCCTTCGTCCCGATCACTACCAATATTCTACATTTACTACCGGAACAGGCACGGACGCGTACGGCGCAGAAGGTAAGCCAGACACCAACCACAAAACACATACAACACGTACACGACACATACACACACACACACAGGGATGCAGAATATACTCACACCAGCAACAGCAGCACCATAGGGGCGGGATGCCCAATACCAATGCCACATATGCACACAGGGGCCTGAATGCGCACCACCACCCCTACCCAGGGGTGGCATGATGCCTACCACCACTACCACCCTCACCCAGGGGGGCAGGATGCCTACCACTACTACCACCCTTAGCCAGGGGGCTGGATGCCTACCACTAGTACCACCCTCACCCAGGGGGGCAGGATGCCTACCACTAGTACCACCCTCACCCAGGGGGCAGGATGCCTACCACTACTACCACCCTTAGCCAGGGGGCAGGATGCTTACCACTACTACCACCCTCACCCAGGGGGCAGGATGCCCACCACTACTACCACCCTCACCCAGGGGGCAGGATGCCCACCACTACTACCACCCTCACCCAGGGGGCAGGATGCCTACCACTACTACCACCCTTAGCCAGGGGGGCTGGATGCCTACCACTAGTACCACCCTCACCCAGGGGGCAGGATGCCTACCACTACTACCACCCTCACCCAGGGGGCAGGATGCCCACCACTACTCCCACCCTCAGCCAGGGGGCAGGATGCCCACCACTACTATCACCCTCACCCAGGGGGCAGGATGCCTACCAGCACTACCACCCCCACCCATAGGATGGACAATGCATGACACAACCAGCACACCACAACCTAGGGAATGCAAGAAGAAGACATCCCCCAACACCATGACAAGCGTGTGTAGACTGTGTCAAATGCCTACAACACCGAACATGACTTCTAACATACAATGTGACCCCCTAGCACATGTGCCACACAAATATGTTTGTGGCACACACAACGCAAGCTGGCCATGACCATTGTGGCAATGGGGTCCAAACCCCATCATCACAGTGACCAAAAGGCAAGTGTGGGGTCCATAGCTGCAGCACATTTTGAACATTGTGGCAATGGGGTCCAAACCCCCATCATCACAGTGACCAAAAGGCAAGTGTGGGGTCCATAGCTGCAGCACATTTTGAACATTGTGGCAATGGGGTCCAAACCCCATCATCACAGTGACCAAAAGGCAAGTGTTGACAAAGTAAGAGGTGCAACTGCCAAACTGCATGGATGATTCCTGGTCACAGAACAACAAACACATCAGTGGCAAAGTAGTGTATGTGTCCCGTTGCAACATAAATTGGGGGAGCCAAATCCTGCAGTGCAAATAAGACATAACTTTGGCCATGTGCAGACAAACAACACCCATGGGGGCTGACACCGTCAACAATCATCAATGACACAATGACAGAAGTGACCATCCGAATGCAGACTAGGGGTGGGCGGAATTTGCGTAATCGCGCTACGCAAAGCTCCGCGAAACGGTAAAAAATCTCCGCGAGCACGCAAAAGTTCCGCGAACACGCGGAATTGCTCGTTCCGCCCGTTCGCGATGCTTTTTCCTGTTCGCGGAACGCTGTTTGCGTGCTCGGGGAGAAATATCTCGCGAACATGCATTTTGAAGGCGCGAACAACCAAAAACTCCGCGAAGTCGCGGATCGCAGAATTTTTGGCAATTTCGCGTTCTCCGCGGAACGCGAAATTACCCAAATTCCGCAAATTCCGCGAGCGGAACGGAATTTACCACCCAGGCCTAATGCAGACCCACATATTTGCACCAATGGGCACACACATGCAGATACCCTGTGGAGACTGCAGATGTGAGGCGAACAGATACCATACCATGGCAGCAATGGGACACACAATCAACAATTAGCAACAAATGAGGGCTCCCGTCCCATCAGCCTGGTCATGGAAGTGCCAACGGAATCATCAGCACAGATCCAACACACTTGTATAGCAATGTTGCACTGACAACACAGATGAGTCCTTCCCCATTGATGCCCAAACCTGCATGTTCACTGGAGATGGCCACATGGTCAGGGAAGTAGACGAATAGAACAATGGCAGGCACAACAGATGTGCAGGGGTGGAAGCCACAGATGTGAAGTTGCCAATCTAAGTAGGAAATCTCATTGCCAAATACTGAACACATGACACCCTCAGATGCTGCTATGGATGACATGGATACAACACAGGATAGGACACATAACCCCTGGACCACATGGGTTCCTGCACAGTAACACTTCATAATCATGAGACCAAATATCACCATCACTGCAGCAAGGGCATTGTTAGCATCATCAACATCATGTACATCAGAAGCAAAAGCACTAGAGAACAGAAAGTTGCTTTATTCAGCATATGTGGCATTAAAAGTAGAAGTCCGGTAGAACATAAACAAAGGCCAATGGCCAGTCCATCAACAAAGTCACAAGTGGGTGACAGTGGCAGATGCCACCCTACACATGCCTGCACAAAACCAGGGACAATCCACTAGGAGGGGCAACCGGGGGGTAGGCCAGGCACCGCAGGGACAGGATCAGGGCTCACCAGGAGGAAGCAGGGAAGGGGTGGTGGGTGCTGGAGAGCCACTGACAACTGCAGTGGAGGTGTCTGACATGGTGTGTGCCGGCACAACTGGGGGCATGGCTCAGATGTTGTGGGTGCCGGCACGACTGCAGTGGACCCTGCAGATGGAGTGGACAGGTCCGCCACTGCAGTGCCCAAGTCAGACAGGGTGGTAGTGGACTCCACTGCAGTGCCTACCACCAGGGGAGGAGAATGGGGAACAGGCAAGGTGGGCTGGACAGAGGGGAGGACACCCTCACCACATCAGTGGCACAGACAAGCGCAGCGGGGGTGTGGTGCCGGGAGAGCAAGTGGCAGGGGAGAAGGCCGGAGCCTCTTGGGGATGGTATATCTGTGGGTGGGGAACCTGGGGCAGGGTGTGGCGGGGGCACCTGTGGAGTGGGGGCCTGAGGGATGGAGGAAGGTGACCTGGTGCTTGAGCTGCAGGGCGGCGGCGGGGTCTTGCTCTTACCACTCCCGGGGGACTTGCGGGTGGGGGCCTCAGTCTGTCTGCGCCTGGGGGAGGGTGTCCAGGGGCGAGGGGCACTCTGCTCCGTGTGGGGGGCTTCCTCTTCCCCCTGGATGCTGGGGCAGCTGGATCGGAGGAAGAGGCCGAGGTCACTGAGGAAGAGGCGCTGGGTCTTTGGGGTTGCAGGTGAGGCAAGGGAGGGTGCTTTGGAGGGAGAGGCAACTGAGGACTGTGCAGTGCCCGTGGATGCGTGTGTGTGTACCAGGGCCCCATCCCCTGTGAGTCTGGTTTCAGTCCCCTGACTGTGCGTGCGTGTGCGTTTAGTTTGTGGCGTGTGTGTCTGTGTGCTGGATGTGTGTGTGCTGGTGTGTGCCTGTGCCGGTGTGTGTGTGCTTGGGACGGGCAAGGTGCTGGGGAGTGTGGATGGAGCAGAGGCAGGAGGGGTGAGGGACTGTCTGAGGAGGGACACTGCTGCCATCAGGGAGGAGTCCATGGACCTGTTGCCCCTCTGTAGGTCAGACATGCCCGATGAGATGCCCTCCATGAACGACACCAGCTGAGTCAACAGTGCGGTGTGCGCATGGAGGACACTCAGCATGGCTGTCTGCCCTACATGGAGCTGGCGAAGGAGGTACACAGACTCCTCACTCAGGGCAGCAGGGGACACAGGGGCAGGGGTGCGGTGCCTGGGCCAAAGGAGACACGCTCCCGAACATGGGAGCCTCCACGGACCTTGGGAATGGGAGCCGATGGGAGGGCGGTGGTGGTGCTGGTGGTGGCGGGGACAGCAACACTAGCTGGGGTGTGGTGGCTGCTGACACCCGCCTCCACAAGGGAGTCATCCTCCGAGTTGCTCTGGTCCTCAGCTGAGGTGGATGGTGCTGAGGATTCCTCGGTGTGGCTCCCCTCGCCCTCCGTGCCACTGGGTCCCTCCGACCACTCCTCGGCTGCTGACCCAGTCTGGCTCTCTGGCTCCTCCTGGTCCGTGGAGCTGTCCCCTTCCGTGGCCGTGGATGTATCTGCAAACAATGGGGAAACAGACAGACATCAGTCACCTGCACCAAACGCACACACCACTGTGAGCACAGCACATCACAGAGCAAGCCCTGGCATCATTAGTTGTACATTGCTAAAAGTGCCCTAACTGAACAGGAGAAGCCAATTGTCAGTCTGATGCCAAGCATGGCACTCACATCCCACATGGCCTTGCACCCATCTGTCTGGTGTCTGTTGGATTGCAACACCCCAGTGTGGACACATGCACCAAGTACACAGTAGTTGGACAGTGCAGAGGACACAGTGTGGACACATCACAGCTCTTGCCACTGAGTGAGTACAGGTTTCCGGATGAAAGGGATGCCCAGAGTCAAATAGGAAATGCATGTGATGCATACCAGCGACAGACACCATGATGCACCCATGTCCTGATAGCCAGCGCCACTATGGTGTGCATGTAGCACATGTCACTCCCCTGCAGGACCACAAATAAGTTGACACATGCCATGGCAGAGGCATGACTGCTAAGTCATACATCACTGTCTCAGTGATGTATGACTTGGCAGCCAGACAACAACACTATGCACTGTGTCACAATAGTAGGTCATGGGGAATGCAAGTCCTGGAGCTGCACAAGTGCACATGTACATCCCCACACAACACATCATCTCAAACCTCATCTGTCCAGGTCACACCTATTGGACATATGGGAGACCTGTGACACTACCCTCTGAACCTGAGCCCCTCACAATTTGCTGTGAATGGGGAACAGCTGCCCTGAACATCACATTCGCATACCCCAGTCTGCACGGGCAGCTGATCAAACACCTATGTGACACACAAGTATCGTCTCCTATGGTCACATCTCCAAGGGGCATGCTGAGCCCCTACCAAGAAACACCCCAGCAGTCCTGGCAACTAATCCACAGCACACTGACACAGAGGCAGACACCGGAGGGGTCAAATCACTGTGCACAATGTGTCAGCTGATACACTGGAGTGGGAGTACAGAGTGCATTGCATGGCCTGGAGTAGGCATGACTGTCCTGCTCCACATGAATGAGGGATGTGCCCTGGACAGTGGATAGCTGGCTATGTATGTGTGACACACGTAATCTGCACACTCCTGGGGCACAAACATTGTTCCCACCCGCTGCATGGGCGTGTGCCACATACCCCAGGCACATGTGGTGGCTCAGCTCAGCAAGTGGACCGCATATCAAAGCAACACGCAGATCACATGTCCAAACACAGGCGTTGTGTGAACAATGGACCCACCCATGATGCCCACAACAGAGTTAGGGAAACAGATGCTGTCCCCCACCTTTAGTGAAGCAAACTGCAAGGACACAGTCCCAAGTGACACAATTCCCTGACTGTGAGGGCCACACCTGGGTATCAGATGAGCAGTGGGCAGTGCACAATAGAGGGACATGGCTCCTGGACAACATGACTGCTGCACTGTGGCAGTTGAACCAGGCCAGAGGAGGGCACAAAGCATGTAATACAGAGTTCACAGTGCAGTCTTTGACTCACCCCCTCCTTGCTGCTGTCTGGCCTTCAGCTGCCCATCCAGGTCTGGAAAGACCACCGCCAGGATCTGGAGCATGTGGGGGTCAGGGTCCGTGTTCCGCCCCTCCTGCGAGGAGGCGACAGCTTCAGCTGGACCCGTGCAATCCTCCGGGTCCAGCCCGAAGGTCCTGCCACCTCTTCTGGCAGTTGCGGATCCGGCGCTTGTAGACCCCCACGGACCGGACAGCCCGGACGATGTCCTTCCAGATTTCCTGCTTCCGATGGGCATTAACCTGTCAGGATGACAAAGTGAAAAGGCCATTACCACACATGCAACATATCCGTGCATGACACAGTTGTATATACATGTCTCAATCACAGGGGCACATGATGTACACAGGCAGTGCAAAGCTGCCCATGGACAGTTTGCCAGACGTCACTACATGGTATCATTGCATGGGAAGTAAAACCATGTTCAAATGCACTGTCACTGCACCATACCTGTCCAGTGCAAGTCACTACACACTATGGGCGGTGACAACTACTCAGTGAGCCTGCTAGCCAGTGGCGTGCAGACTCTCAGCCTTGCTAGTCAGACAAAATGCACATTCAGAAAGGCAGTGCACAGAACACTCACCTGCTCCCCTGGTGTCCCATACAGCTTGCTGTACTGTGGAAGTAGGCTGTCCAGCAGGGCCTGGTTCTCTTCAAGGCTGAAGGCTGGGGCTCTCTCCACAGTACGTGCCATTGCAGGGTCCAGAGGGGCAGAGACAGCAGCAGTGCAGTGGCAGATGTCGTCCTGGAGCATGTAGTGCAGGCAAGTGGGCTCTCAGGGGAACAGCCAGCAATATATATGTGCTGGAGAGGCAGATACTGTCCCTTGTGTCCAAAGTGATAGGTCCAAGTCGTTTGCATCTTCTGAATCTGGCCAATCCATGGAATAGCAGCACCAAAACACGCCCACAGCATCCTTCAAATCTTCAACTTCATGACATACATGATTTTGCAACATTGTTGTGGGTGACCAACTGATTTTCCAGCAACCGACTCGTTCGAAATTCGAAAGCGCGTCCGTTGCCAGGCAAGCCCATTGTCAATGGGTGCGCACCGATCGGTCCATTGCGTGTACAACGCGCACAGGGGTACAACGCGCGTACCCGCACACATTGAAAGCAATGGGCCGGCCGGAGGCACCGATCGGTCCATTGCAGTTCAACGCGCACAGGGTACAACGCGTACCCGCACACATTGAAAGCAATGGGCCGGCCGGAGGCACCGATCGGTCCATTGCAGTTCAACGCGCACAGGGGTACAACGCGTACCCGCACACATTGAAAGCAATGGGCCGGCCGGAGGCACCGATCGGTCCATTGCAGTTCAACGCGCACAGGGGTACAACGTGTACCCGCACACATTGAAAGCAATGGGCCGGCCGGAGGCACCGATCGGTCCATTGCAGTTCAACGCGCACAGGGGTACAACGCGTACCCGCACACATTGAAAGCAATGGGCCGGCCGGAGGCACCGATCGGTCCATTGCTGTTCAACGCATCACTGTACATGTGACTGGCATATGTCAGCATGCCTGTCTCAGATGGACATATGCCAGCCACAGATAGCTCCCAGGGAGTGAGGGGCACACCTACATCACGACAGCCTGTCCAAACTTTATCATAAGGCATGTAAGGCTGCATTTCCTATTGTGTGTATGTTGGTGTACATGTTGTCCTGTGGGTGTCACCTGTGGGCAGCCACCCCCAGGCTGTGCACGTGTTCATGGGGACAGGATCCTGGGTGTTACGTGTACGTGACCACTGTGATGTGCAACTGTTCATATCTGTGCATGTGCCATGGTCACATTTCACAGTGGTGTATGTGTATGTCATGTCACATACCCCGTGAGTCCCATGTGGGACGGTATGTTTGAGCCAGGGTGTCCCAGTGGCACAATAGTGATGGTCCTCCACAGTCTTTGTGCATGTGGTGTTTACAATGTCTCTGATTTCATGTGCACAATGGGAGACAGTCTCCACATCCACGTTGTGTGTGCATGGACTCTGATGTTGTGCGTGTGTGTCACAGACGTCCATGTCTGTCCTGCCGTGGCAAGTGGGGCCACTACCTGTGGGGGTCATGGTTGTTTTGCTGTGGTGTATACATGATACTCCATGTAATGCCAGTGTCCATGTGGCATTACAGGGTCCCTGGGAATGTACCTGTCGTTGAGCTGTGGTGCCTGGGGCACATCTGTCCTCACATGTCCCTGTGGGGAGTTATTGTGACACGGCAGCAGGAGATGGGAACTGTGACACGGCCTCATGATATCCAATGGGCCAACCTGGGACTAATTGATGCCACCTGTTGGACCGTGTTGACAGATGTTGGCCATGTATGTACCATACATGTCCTTCCGGTACTGCACACTTCATGTAGTTGTGCCTCATAATGATGTATGTTGGGATCTTGAGTGTGTTCAATGCCGCATATGTGGGGTGACTGACAATCTTGCTTACTTCTCCTCTGCACTGCAGGGCTCCTGCTGTCCATCGGCCATTCCCAGACCTGGCAACGATGGTGGAACGGGACAGCATCCGACGGTACCGCTTCACCAGGCAGCTGATTGAGGATTTGGCAGTGCAGTTGTCCCCACATTTGCAGCCTGGCCGGCCGTATCCTACAGCGCTGACCCCCAAGGTGAAGGTGATGGCAGCCCTACACTTCTTTGCCACTGGTACCTTCCAACATACTGTGGCGACTGCTGGTGGGATGTCACAGACCATGTTCAGCCGTGTGCTCCGCGATGTTTTGGCGGCAATGTTGCTCTTCCTGAACCGGTACATCTATTTCCCTAGACTGCGACGACTCACTGACGTGAAGAGTGACTTTTATGCCCTGGGGAGGATGCCGCATGTCATTGGCTCCATTGATGGGACACATGTGGCTTTGGTACCACCACAGGCCCAGGAGCAGGCCTACAGGAACCGCAAGCACTACCACTCGGTCAATGCACTGGTGGTGTGTCTTGCAGACATGACCATCACACACGTGTGTGCCCGTTTCCCTGGTTCAGCACACGATGCCTTTGTGATGAGGAGTAGTCGCATCCCCAGGATGATGGCACAGATGCAGAACCAGCGTGCCTGGCTTGTCGGTGTGTACTGACTTTGTGCCATTGTGTGTGATCTGATCTGTAGTATTCCGCCCACTTTTCCAAGTCAGCTAATGTGCACTTGTCTGTCCGTAGGTGACTCGGGATACCCCAACATGCCGTGGTTGCTGACACCCCTCAGGAACCCTGTGACACCTGCCCAGATGCGCTACAATGAGGCACATGGTCGGACCAGGAGAGTGATTGAGCGGACCTTTGGTCTCCTGAAGAGCCGCTTCCGCTGCCTGGACAAGACCGGAGGGTCCCTCCCATATGCCCCTGCGAAAGTGTGCAAGATTATCATCGTCTGCTGCATGCTCCACAACCTGGCAGTGCGGAAGGAGTTGCCTCTCATCCAGGATGACAATGACCAACATCCGCCACCTGTGGAGGATCCTGGCCTGGACCACGATGCCAGTGACGATGATGATGATGATGGTGATGGTGATGTCCGCACACAGCTCATCACCAACTTCTTTAGCTGAATGTGAGTATCCTGAGGTGTCATGTCAATGATGTGAGTTGGCATGATGTGTGGGTGGTGCTCTGGTGCTGTTGGAGTGTGTCCATGGGCCACTTGACTGGATGTGTGTTGCGATGTGTGGTGACAGGTGGGCTGTACTCCCCAACAGTGTTGACATGCTAACTTGGTTCTGGGTGGGTATCTTGTAACATGTATTGTGCATGTGTTTTGCTGTTCTGTCCTGTACTCCATTGCTTTTGACTGTGTGTCATTTCTGTCCTTCACAGGGTACTTTCAGATTCGTTTGGTCAACTGTGTCCACCGACGACGTGATTGCACATCCAGGCTGGTAGCTGTTGTGTCCCTACAGGTGATGTGCGCCACACCCATGGACTTCCTTCCGTCTACAGTTGTTGACTGTGTGCCCGCTGCCAGGTGGGGTTACCTTGCATCTGTAGTGGTTACGGCATGTTGCAACTGTGTAATAAACCTGTGCTTCACTTTGTGATGTGCGTTGTCTGTGGTCACACATTTGACTGCCATTTGCTTACTGCACCTGTGGGCTACTTGACTACAACTGGGAATGGGTGTGGTGTCTGTGCATTGCACCGTCTTCCCTGGCAACATCAGTGTAGGCAATGAGTCAGATGGCCTAGGTGTGTATGTGTCGTGTAGCCCTGGTGGTGTGTCTCCCTCATGTGTGTCACGTTTCCTGTACTCACATGCCTGTGTTGTCCTTGCTGTTGCAGTTCGCATACACAGTGTAATTTTGCAGTTCATCATCCCCATAACAGCACCCACGTTGGAATCACGACAGAGGCAAGTATGGTGTATTAGTGTGTTTATTGTGATACATTTGTGTTAATAGTGCATAGGATGGGTTGTGCTGTACATGAATCTTGCAATCCCAAGTTCCTAGGTGAATTGAAAGTCCGGGTAGACAGGATCCCCAGTATCGGGGCCACAGTTGTCTGACACATTGGTCCAACTTGTACTCCCCATGCAATGTGTGGGAGTAGTGTTGCCGTCAACAGGGTGAACAGTCTGTGCACAAGGCGAACATCCAGAACAGGTTCAGGCTTCCTGGGAGTTGCGCTTGGCCATCGGCCTCTCACTTTTCCCTCCTCGGACGACCCCTCTTCTTGGGGGGCCCTCAAGTGCAGGCTGCTGCGGTGCAGGGGACTCTCCGCCAGAGTCCTCCTCCCTCCCTGTGGCAGTTGCAGTTTGTTCGGCACCAGATGTTGTTGGCACACAGGGAGGTGTGGACTGGTTGCTGTTCATCTGGCGGAGGCATTGTAAAATGTCCCTGTGCACCGCCGTCATCTCATGCAGTGCATCCCACTTGGACTCCACGCGGGACATGTGTGAGTCCACACGGGACATGTGTGACTCCATGTGGGACATGTGGGAGTCCAGCGGGCATGATGGGCAGCCTGCTGCTGTTTAATGTCTCTGAGGAGCCCCACTACCTGGCTGAGCTCTCCGGTGCTGGACTGGTACGCATCAGCTATGCGTACCAGTTGTGGGTCATCATGCACACCAGCAACGTCTGCAAGCAGCGACCTCTGTCTCCCACCCCTCCCACCACCCCTGCTGACATGTGCAGTGTGTGCAGTGGCACGCACAGATAACCCTGGTCCACCTTGGGGGTTGGTGGTGGTGGTGGTGTCCATGGCCCCAGGTTGGTCCAGGGTCACTGTGCTGGTGTTGCTCCTTATTCTGTCCATGTCGGCAGGGATGGTATTCGTGGTGACAGTCGTTGTAGGGGTGGGTGCAGGGGGTGCAGCTGGTGGTCCTGCTGGTGCTGCAGCTGGTGGTCCTGCTGGTGCTGCATGTTGACTTGCACCGGATGTGCCAGGTTGTTCTTCATCGTCCGAGGAGGACAGAGGCTGTACGACGCCAGTGAGCTCGGCATCCTCTTGAGCCTGGGACTGGGACTCCTCAGCGTCTGCTGCTGTGTCCCCATCATCACCTGTTTTTGGGAGACACAAACAATGTATGTCATGTTTCTGCAGGCATCAATGGTTGACACACCTGACAGTTGTGACTGTGCCTCTGGGTGCGGGCCTGTACATTGCATTGTCCTGAGTCGTCACAGTCAGGGGTTGATATTGGTGTGGCACATTGTCCTGCATTATTTGGGCATTTCTATGTATTTTCTGGGGTGTGAACATGGTCTGCATTGGTTGTGTTTGGTTGACAGCCGGCCCTCCTTCCCACCCACCCAGCCAGTCAGTTATCCCACCATGGAACGTGCTTGCGTTGCAGGGAGTGTAAGTTGTCTCTCAGGATGTCAGTCAGTGGTGTCCTGCTGTTTGTTGGTGCACATGTTGCCAGCAGGGCCTTGTGCTCCCCACAGCAGTAGCCAGTGTCAGCCATCTTGTGAGTCCTTCTCCACTCCCTGTGATGTGAGCATGGTTCAGGGTGGTGTTGATGGGACAGTTGTGGGGGTGACCAATATCAGTGACTACGACTCCCATCATGCTATTGCCTCCACCCCCTTCCCAGCATGCCCATGCTTCCTTCCTTTTGACTCTGCTTCCCTGTGGGGTGGGCTGGCTGTGCTGACAGGATGGCTGGGAGTGTTGTCCTGGCAGTTGTTTGGCTGGAAGTCCCAAGAGTGTCCCTGTGCTTCACACAACATAACCCAGGGTGGTGGTTCTTTGTGGGATCTTGTGTTAGGATGGAGGGCATTGCATTCTACCAGGTGGGTTCTGTGGAGTTTGTGTTGGGGGGTGTGAGGGGAGGTGCTTGTGACTATGGTCAGTGCTGCAAGTCCCCCTTCCCACCCAGCTAGCCAGATATCCCACCATGGAACGTGCTTGCATTGCAGGGAGTGTAAGTTGTCTCTCAGGATGTCAGTCAGTGGTGTCCTGCTGTTTGTTGGTGCACAGTTGCCAGCAGGGCCTTGTGCTCCACACAGCAGTAGCCAGTGTCAGCCATCTTGTGAGTCCTTCTCCACTTCCTGTGATGTGAGCATGGTTCAGGGTGGTGTTGATGGGACAGTTGTGGGGGTGACCAATATCAGTGACTACGACTCCCATCATGCTATTGCCTCCACCCCCTTCCCAGCATGCCCATGCTTCCTTCCTTTTGACTCTGCTTCCCTGGGGTGGGGTGGGGTGGCTGTGCTGACAGGATGGCTGGGAGTGTTGTCCTGGCAGTTGTTTGGCTGGAAGTCCCAAGAGTGTCCCTGTGCTTCACACAACATAACCCAGGGTGGTGGTTCTTTGTGGGATCTTGTGTTAGGATGGGGGGCATTGCATTCTACCAGGTGGGTTCTGTGGAGTTTGTGTTGGGGTGTGTGTGAGGTAGAGGTGCTTGTGACTATGGTCAGTGCTGCAAGTCCCCCTTCCCAGCCAGCTAGCCAGATATCCCACCATGGAACGTGCTTGCATTGCAGGGAGTGTAAGTTGTCTCTCAGGATGTCAGTCAGTGGTGTCCTGCTGTTTGTTGGTGCACAGTTGCCAGCAGGGCCTTGTGCTCCCCACAGCAGTAGCCAGTGTCAGCCATCTTGTGAGTCCTTCTCCACTCCCTGTGATGTGAGCATGGTTCATGGTGGTGTTGATGGGACAGTTGTGGGGGGCAATATGTGTGACTGCGACTCCCATGATGCTATTGGCTTCACTGACTTGGCCAGCATACACAGAATTCCTTCCTTTGAGTGGCCTTCACTGTGTGTTGGTGTTGTTGTGGTGGCTACATGTGTGGATGTGTTTGTTAGTTCTATTTGTGCCACTGCCTAGCTGTAGTTGTAGTTGTGTTTGTACATGTGTTGGCACAGTTGGATGTGACTTTTTGGATGGCATGTGTTGTGTTTATCTGACTGACATACACATTTTGGGATGATTCTGTTCTGGTTGCTGTGTAATTGCTATGAGTGCATGGTTTGACTCTCCCTTGACAGTGATGTGTGTGTTTTGTGGCAGTATATTGTGTACATTTGTTGTGTACTCACCAGGCTCTGGGATGTCCTCTAGTCCATATACGCTCACTGGCGGAAGGATGGCCCGCACCTTCTCCTCCCAGGGCCTGAGGTATATTGGCTTGGCAGGAGGGCCACTGCCGGTGTATTGGCTGTTGATGTAGTCTTTCTTCAGCATGTCCCGTACCCTCCTGCGCACGTCATACCACCTGTTCTGGATGTCGGTCTTTGTGCGCCGACATGGTGATTGTGCGTTCACCCTGTTGATGATCCTCTCCCACATCTTGGTTTTCTGCGACATGGGGGTCTGTTGGACCAGTGTGCCAAACAGCTGTGGCTCCACCCTGAGGATCTCGTCTACCATGACTTCCAATTCACTATCTAGGAACTTGGGATTCTTCTTGGGGGGCATGGTGATGGGTGGTGATGGTGGGTGATGTGTGTGTTGGTGTGCAGGTGAGGGTGTGTGAGTGTGTGTTTTGCTGGGTGTATGTGAGGTAGGTATTTGTTGGTGTGCTGATGGTGTGTGGCTTGTGTGAGGGATGAGCTGTGGGTGTGTGGTTGCTTTCTCTTGGGTGCTGGCAGTGGAATGGCATTTGCAAAGGCTCATGGTAGTGATTTGTGTCCTTTATATAGGTGGAGTTGTGGGTGTGTCTTTGTTCTCTGTCCCCACCCCCAGTATTTATTGGCTTGGTAATTGCTTGTTTGGCCTTTTTTGGGTGATTTTTCCTTTGTGCTGTTTGTGTATGTTGGAAACGTTCTTGTGACCGAGTCGGACCCTGCATTGGTCTCGTACGGTGTTCTCCGTTTCGTTCACGCTGTGTTTGTGCAGTTTTCTATGCTGCGTACGCGTCGGTCGCGGTGTATTGTGTTGCTTCGGCTCGGTTTTGTATGCGTGTCGGTCGTACGGCTTGTCCTCCGTCCGACTCGGTCGTGGTTTCGCGCCTTGCATCGTACTTTGCGGTTTGGAGTTCGCGTGTACGTTTCGGTCGGATTTGTTCCGGGTGCGTGTCGGTCGGTTGGATTCGCGTGTTTTTCCGGCCGGATTGCTGCTTTCCGTGCGGCTCGGTCGGTCGACTTGGTTTCGGTACGTGTCGGTCGGATTTTTCGCGCCTTGCATCGTACTTGGCGTGTCGTGCGCCACGGGTACGTGTCGGTCGGTATTTTTCCGGATCCGAGTCGGTCGGTGCTTTTCCGGCCCGAATCGGAATCGACCCCAATGTATCTTAATAATGTAAACCCATACAATTCTGCTCAAGATGAGTCAAACTTTTCTAAATGATGATAGTCACTAACACCATTTAAAAAAAACAAATATTACATTGTCTCACCATTCCAAATGTTGCATATAGTGGAAATCCATACACATGGTTCAGCAGTGAAACGGACCACTCTCGTCTCACTTCACTGCCTGATAACCACATGAGTGCCCACCACAATTAGTGCAGCACTTCCAAACCTTTGTTGCATGGGACACGTCACATCGCACTCCACAGGTGACGCTCCTCACAATAACGCCAATGGAAATTAAAATGTTTCCTGATCCAAGATGACGTTATACAACCTTGTGATGACAAACTGGTGCTGATAAAGAGTTAAGTGTTCAAAAACATGAAATATTCTTGTATGTCGTCCTCACCACTACTTGGTTTCTTGAAAATGTGTGATGACGTATGAAGCCTATGAATTATGTCATCTTCCTGTGCAATGCTTTTAATGTGACCCAAACCAAAATGGCATGATCCCTCAGTGTGCTGTGGCGTGATGATTCCAATGTGCGCCCAAATCAAAATGGCATGATGGTTCCAATGTGCGTCTAAACCAAAATGGCACAATGATTCTGATGTGCGCCCTAAAGAAAATGGCATGATGATTCTGATGTGCGCCCAAACCAAAATGGCATGATGATTCAGAAGTGTGCCCAAATCAAAATGGCACGATGCCTTGAATTGCGTGCAACCAAGAGGGTGCATCCAACACTCCATGTGTGCCCAAACCAAAATATGACCTGGAATCATTCCTCAATTTCATTGTTCTCCCTAAACAAAATGAAACAAGTCTCCCACACCAGGAAAATTACTTAAATGGAGCTCTGTACTATCATCGAAACTAGTCTGATAGCTGACAGTGTGCTGGTACAGTAAACCTTTGTGGGACCAGTGAAAGTAAACCAATCCACTACGCAATTGATGCTGTACCAGTCCTCTGAATACATGGGTAAGGTTAAACTCGTCGCCAGATTTGTAGTGATCACTCAATACACAGGTGACAGTAAAGAACATCCTTTATTTACCACAACCAACAGCTCCTTGGAGTCTCCTCTGCCCCAGGATCTTCATCAAGTTTGAACCACAGCATTACACTAGAATCATACCTATGTCACAATACAGTCGCATGAATAATGAATACTGCAAAAAGCCATGAGCAAAGCAGCCCGTGGAGCAGACGCTGCAAGAGGGAACTCCAGGGTGGTGGAACGGTGGTGAAATGGTAACAAAGATTTCCTTACACTCTACCTCCTCTAAGGAGCTTCTGATTTATGAAAATATTTAGAATAGAATCATTTTTCCATAAAAAAGGACATGAAGTTAATCTGCTGGCTCCCATGAATGATCACAAGGATTATATCCCTTCCAATCAATAAGATATTGAAGCTTCCATTTAAAGTATTGAGAGTCACATATCTTCTGAACCTCATGCTCGGTGAGCCCATCAAAAATTATGGGAGCTGGCCTTTTTTAACATGAGGACCTTTACGACAGAGATAGGGTTTTAAATGGGAAAAATGAAATGAAGGATGAACCCTCCTTTTAAGGGGAAGCTTCAGTCATACTGTGATGTAAATTGATTGGATAGAGGACAACCAGCATCTGTCTCCAATCATATAATTAGGAGCTGGTCACCTATGCTTATTGGACTGTAATCTATGCTTGGATTTAGCAGTCTGGAAATATGGATTAATTTCTCTTGAACCTTCTTTAACCAGTCTAATGAACCTTTGATTGAAGGTGCTAGTTCTTTTGTGTCTAATAAATCTGGAAAGTTTTGAGGATTAAATTCTGTCAAAGAAAGAAAGGAGAAAGGCTGGTGGAAAAATAGAGTGAATTATATTGTATACAGCTCTGCTATAAGTAAAAGCAATTTCCAGGTTTCTTGAGTAGCAGAAATGTAGCACTTCCGCAACAGTTCAATTTAATCTCTCTATTTGCCCGTTGGCTTAAGCATGAAATCAATAAGTTAATGCTCATTGGATGCCAATTTTATGGCATAGGGAGTTCCAAACTTTTGAGACTTATTGAGGTCCATGATCAGAAAAGATTTTTAAGGGTAATCCATGAAGTTGAAATATGTCGAAGTAGAAGATCTCAACCATTTCAGATGCAGTAGGTAATTGTGGCAGAGCACAAAAGTGGGCTGCTCTAAGCTCAAATGAACTCTATCTTAAGCCTCTCAAAGTCTATTGGGGCACTAGGATTCCACTAAAAGGTCTTGTTCTGTCATAAAGGCCCAAAGGCCAGACTCCATTTTGTGCCTGAATATTAAGTTAGCTGGTCTACCTTTGACCCAGATACCGCGTGCCCTTACCTTTTGAGGAACCCATGAGAGTGTCAAATAATCCAGACAATGTCCTTGACAAACACCTAAGGCAACTTGAGTCTGAGATAGGTTCCCTGCTATCTATGTTTCAAGGTCAGACAGTGAATGTATAATGCAAACAATGCAGTTGGAATTGACATGCTTTTGTCATACTGGTTTATATTGTTTCATCTTGAAATGTATGTAGGGTATTGGTCATTGGCCAAAACGATGTAAATCTCATGAAGTGGCCTCGTGTGATTATCTTCGACCCAGATAATCATACAAGGTCCTGCCAGACTGTTGTACTGCTGCTGCATACATTCTGATGCTGAGAGCTGATTCTGAACCAATTCCAGGAGGAAAGGAGCTGAGCCCAGCTGATGTGGGTTTTCCTTTTGCGGGAACTCTTTTTCCTGGCTTAAGTCTGATAATCACAGCTGCTTCATTGTATGCAATACACTGAATCCCTTCCAACCATATAATAATTTTTCATACTATTTTTGCTGTTAGCAACGTGCATTAGTGCTGTTTGTATTATATCTGTGTGGTTATTACTCATGTGTTGTGTTTGATATTTTAAAGCACAGAATTGGGTTTTAATTACCACTGCGTCCCTGGCCCCTTTTAGTAACCCAGAAAGCATGGACACAGGGACAAGTATATTGAGCGGGGTTGTCTGGGGCTACAACAGCCTGGTTCTTCATTCTCAAGCATTTGCGCATTGAACCAAGTTAAGAAATCTCTAGTGGGAGAGACCAGTTTGGAGAAATTCTTGATGAATTTCCAACTGTAATTCACCAGGCCTAAACAACTTTGCATTTTGCTTTTTAGAAGAAGGAAAAGTCTAACTTAAAAAAACTTGAACCTTCCAAGAGGCAATGACTATACTTTCTCAGGAAACTACATAACCCAAATAGTGTACTGAATCCTTCTACAAAAAACACTGTTCATGTTTAGCCAACAAACTATTTTTCCTCGGATGCCATACAACCAGTTTGGCTTGAGATGAATGGTCTGCTGGGTCTTGGGAAAAACTGAGGATGTCATCTTGTTAGGCAACCAGTGTTTATATAATTTAAAACATGGAATTTATAAAGCGCTGAAAGACAGCAGTGGCATAACAAAGGCTGAAGGGCATCACCCAATATTCATAATGCCCAAATGGTGTTCTGAATTCTGTCTTTCGCTCATCACCTGATCAAATATGGATCCTCTCAGATCTACATTAGTAAACACTTTAGCCCTGTGGACTGCTTCCAGAATATTGGAAATGAAGGAAAAGGGATAACGATTAGGTGAGGGTACAACTTGTGTAATTCCGTTTAGCGTAATCAAAAGAATTACTTAATAATTGCACAAGATTAGGCTGAATTACAAAAGAAGAGTAATTCTGAATTTAGCGCTATGTTCTTTCTAACATGGACACAAGGATGCATCTTGTGCTAAGAAATTGCATTAAATGCAACAGAACACGAATGGCAAGTGTGAGCAGCTGCTCATGCTCACTAAATGTGCAGATGGGGTAGGGTTTTCCCCAACTTATCACCTGCATTAAGTGCTAGTTTCTTAGTGAAAATGCATCCTCACATCTAAAATGAATGTGAGAATCATTTTGCACTAAGAAATAGAGTTAAATGCAAATCTTTCCTCACACCCCCTTACCAACAGTTCAGGGTGTGGGCTACAACTCCCAGTCGGAGAGGAGCTCTTCAATATTTTAACGTATGTGAGTATCAAGTGTGTGTGGGAATAGCAGAGTGTAATGTGATCAATGTGAAAATTAAAAATATCTCTCAGTGGAGTAAAACATACTTCTTTATTAATTCTCCCCAAGGAGTATATTAAAAACCAAGGTGATATGACCTCAACTCAACCATGATACTCAGGTAAACATGTTTCTGCCAATCTAATACCCTGCTTCTAGGTGTGTGGCATTCATCATAACCAAAACTATTACAATTCCACTCTGTGGATAAAGTTTGTGATAAGAATTAAAAATCATACAACCATTAGGCCACTTAGATTTTGACCCCACCCACACTTTATAGCACACATACCGTAATTAATTTAAGAGCTCCTTCTCAAGTGGAAGTTGTAGCCCACACACTGAACCATTGTTAAATGGGTATGAGGAGGGACCCTATGATGAAGCATGCTACCATATGGTGGGTGAGGATTCTCGTCCTTAAAATCAAACTTTTGTTTCAGGATTAGAAGTCTTATGCTGAGGTTTGATGAATGTACCAAAATACCAATTTGTTTACTCCCAGACTGGATGCATTTATGTTGTGGCTCTACGAGTCATTGGTAGTAATGCATCTATGTCTTTAAACACTCCTGTAAAACCCTTTTGTGTGAGGATAAGTGAAGTTCCACCCAGGTCCAATAACAATCCTTGATAGGTACTAAGTTTAAACCCCTGTAATCTATACAGGGCCAAAGTTCTAAAGAGTGTTTTTCTCAGTACAAGAAATAAGGAGACTTCAGCAGGAGAATAAGCAATAGCAACCAAACCATTCATAAGATTTGCATCAAGATACTTTCTTGAAGCATGCTGTTCCAAATTGGATAGAGAAAAGATGTACCCACAGGGAACTATAGCTTCGGGAAGAATTTCAATTGCAAAATCAAAGGGCTGATGAGAAAGCTATTCCTTTATAGTTGACTCTTGAAACACATTAAGGTATTCATGGTAGGTTTTAGAAATTTCAGATAGTTCTGCATATGACTGAGTAGCATGCAATGAGGAATGTTAGAGCCTTCAGTAGATGAAAGAAGGTTAGCAGTACAATGAACGGCACACAGGAATAAGGTTTTCACTGACCATTTAATTTAAGCCCTGCTGTTCACAATAGACACCAAGAAATGTTGAGGCTAAATTTGTAGCTCACCTTGCAGCAGTATGAAACTAGAAGATATAAGAGGAGAAGGTAGGGGTGAATAAATATTCATAAAGTATGAATGTTTGTGTTTTCAGTAGGTTAAGATGTGTTGTTATTTTTTAGCGTGGTTTTTTAAAGTAAGGTTCTTGCTATTGAGTCTGGCCTGGGTTTGTTAGCAAAAAGTCTCACATTGCGTGCTAGGAGTTCATGCATTTGGAGTTTTGTTACAGAGTGGTACGCTAAAGCTATTAGCTTTTTATTTTGTATACAAATTCTTGGTCAGTTGAATAATTTCTACTCAGGGTTTATATTTTAGCACCTCCATATATTCTAGTTAACATGATAGTAGCACCCCTGAATTGCAATGTGTGGGTATATTTTAATTATGGTCTGAATAATTGTCTATTATAATCTATGATAAACTGTTGTGGGTTATAGTTGCTAGCTTGTTGTTTTATATGTGCTAATATTTTATTGTAAGTTGTGCTTTGTTAGGTAACAGTGAATACACTAATGGGATGTTTGCATTTTGATATTGACTATGAATAGTGTATATTTGACTGAATGGTGTTGGGCAAAAGTTGAAGGTGTCATCCATCATCCATGTTTTACATTGCATTTTGGTTAGTGAATTGTTATTTGCACTTAATTGACAGCTCTTTTATTGTTATTGAGGCTGTCATATAGCATAAAGGTATTTTTTTCATGTGTGATTAGTAAGTATTATGGTGTGTCTATATCTTCATATTTTAGGTGCTACCAGTGTTTCCCTGGCTGTTCTACGTGCTCTGGCAATTAGTCTTTTTTAGGTTTGTATGCCAGGGAGTTGGCCTATTGCTTGTTGAGGAACTTTGGGTACATAATATCAAGTATTGCTCCTGTTGTGTCTTATGTGAGTTTGTAAAAACTTAATTTCGGCCAGAAGGCCAGAAGAGTACAAAATAAAAACATGTTACACATTCTTTACAGCAAATAAGGAGTCAACTTATAAAATCACAGAATCCAGAAACTAGAAGTTGTGCATATAAAATGCATGAGTTACAAAAACAGTTAAAATTCAGAGAAAGTGCACAGTGGTGTACTATTATATGACAATAGAGATCTGTGGGCCTCAGGTTGATAGTATAAGATGTTTAAGACTTATAATAAGTCAAAATCCCCAGAAAAATACTTTGCTCAGTATAGACTACTACAATGTGAGAATAAACATGGGAAAATACTGATAAAAGCTATCCTAACTCACAAACAGAGGAGTAGACTAAAAGTATAAGTATAAAGTATCTTAAATAAACAAAAAAGAAAAATTAGCAATCTAAAGCGTCATGATTCAATTTGAGTTCATTTGTTTCGTACTTGGGATGGAAAGTATTTGGTAAGGGTTGGTTGATCGTGAATCCTAAGGGGTTTCTAAGCCTCAGATAAGGAAAATCTAATGCGTATGGACCTGGCCGCATACAAGTATCTACTAATCTAAAACCCTATAATCCTGGAGGAATCGGAAATAAAAATCCTGTGTGCAGTCAAAAATCTGTCAAGGCTCAAATTATGCCACAAAGGGCATATCCATTTGTGTCTAGGGATGGTGTAATGTGGACAGAAGAGCAAAAAGTGATTTGTGTGATTTATAGTCACACAAATTGCACTTTGAGGACCATTTGCTAGTGCAGGCCCTTATTGGTAGAATGCCAAAATGAAATTTAATATATAGGCTTTTTGCAAGGGGAGGGGCAATATCATCAATGAAGGCCACAAATTTGGGAGATGGTTCAAAAGACAGACATGGGGTAGATAACGATCCCAAGATAGTACAGTGGTGCTACTGGGCCACTAAAAAATCTCAATAAGTTTGTTTTTAAAAGAGCCTTGGAGCTTGAGTTGATACACTCAGGGGAGGTATAGAGAGACTGAAGGCCTAGCTTTGTAAACCGTCCATTTAAGTGTGAAAACCACTTGACTTTATTGCCTGTGTCGAGGCTCCTGCTTTCTAGAAGATCGTTTCTGTATAAATTCATTTAATGGTTGAACCAGAGTCTAACCCAATAAAGAAGGGGACTAAGGGCAGCAAGATATTCAATACCTCTATGAGCAGTGTCAATAGTTACATGTATAGATGGAGCAGACTCGGAAATATGAGCAATGATTTGATGAACTTTCAGCTTCTTCACCTTGCAGGAACTACTATTCAAGTCACCTTTAAAATCATTGTGCTGACCTCTCTCTGCTCCCAACGAAAACTTTTCTTTAAAACCATCGTGCCATACATCCAGAAACCCAGGTGCCACTTTACCGAAACACAAACGTGCGCAAAAACAAAAATAAAACATACCTCCACAAGTAAAAGATTCAGCATATCAAGCCGTGCGTGTGTTTTTGGAGTAAAGCTGTTATGGCACTCGTTGAACCTAATTGAAGATGGAAGAAAATAGATTCTGGATTACGTTGGATTACTGTTTAAATAAAGATGGAGATGATTGAAAAACTTTGGTTGATTAGGACTCTATGGTTCACATACTTATTGGGGTGTGCAACCTGGGTTGGGGAATCTGACGAGGCTCCAGCATTATCTTGGGTATGTTTTTGCACCCATTTTGCAAAGCATCCACCATTTTGTGTCATTTATAATGCCTTATAGTTCATAGATATGGTTCTAAGATTGATAAAATGTATGTGAAATGAATATATATAATGCATTATGTTGGTGTACATAGAATAAAAAACACACATTTAACCTGAAGCAGTATTTCCAAAGTGATGTTGTCATGAGGTAGTCAAGAGTTTATTCTTTTTTTGATATGCACTATCAAACAAATACAGTTTTTTATGGGATACTGTTGAAGCCATTAAAACATATATATGGTCTCTCTGTCTGCCTTTTCTTTTTGAAAATATCTTATTAGTTTTAGAAATTACAAAATGAAGGTACCCTACTATGCACAGTGCTTTACAGAGATAGTGATGGAGAGGACAGTTCCTTAGTTAACACTACTAAGCACAGCTTTCGCCCTATGTAGAAGTCATTGTATAAAGCTGAGACATACTACGCATACTTTCAGAATTAGATCCATAATTAGAAAATAATGAGGACTCAATACTGAATTTAGTCAATCTGTGTATAAGCTTAAATCTATTTTTCTTTGATTTGAAAAAGGCTAAGATACTCTAAAACACTGTATTCTCAGTACATAGCAGTACAAACTCAGCTGAAACATCCTGAGAGTTTCATTGGCAATCTGATAAAGGGGACAATTTTATGGTGTGGTCAAAGGAATCCTTCCTGAAGGAAGGACACATACAAATGAACAATACAACCTCTTATGTAAAATGCAGGCCTGAGATACTCACACAGTTTGTAAGGAAATGTCTCTTTTTGCATGATCACCTCCAAAGTTTTGGGCTGATGTTGTTTGTTTTTTGGCTTTTAAAGTGCCTCTTAGCCAGACCTCAGTGCCGGTGTTCTAGCCCCTTACAAAGTGTATGTTTATTTGGCTACCCCCAATTGCCATAAGCTGACTTACTTATAATTCTCTCGTATGGTACCAAGGGTACCCAGGAAATGTAAGTATGAGTGTCCCCCAGGGCTGCAGCTCTGGTTGTGCCACCCCGTGTGTGACAAAGTACAAAATGGCTCTCAGCCTTCCACTGCAGTCTGGAAGAACAGTTTCAAACTGTTAGCTTGGCTTTGCCATTTAAATCAAAGGCAAAGCCTCCACTTCCCTTAACAATACATGTAAGTTTCTCCTAAGGGCGGCCTATGGAACACTCGCCCGTTCGTAAGGATTCATTTCAACAGAACTGCGGCACGTTGGAAACTTGAAAGTTCCAGCCATTATTTCTAATAAAGAATATTATATATGCCTTCAGCCGATTAATTAGGCTCTCAACAGTGATTTCCACACTATCAGTGCTGTTTTTTCTCTCCCGGTCATTAGGAGCCACGTAGGCCCCAGCATAACCCCAGCCTTCTAGGGCGGTCTATGATCCCCTCACCCACCCTCACACCACAGTCCCGATGAAGACCCCGGCATAAGGATTTGAATAGCCTACGGATATATTGGGGTCGAAACGTCGACATTTTTTTGTCAAGCCAGTTTTAACACCAGAGATTTAGTACTGTGCTAATTATTATCATGGCGATACAAGTTGTTTTGTGTATATTTTGATTAATAGGCTCAATCAAGGAGCCACATGTCTTTTGAATATTAAATTGTTTTGTTTTGATTTGAACTATACTTCTGAAGTCACTACCCTTACCTCACTTGAATTACCTTCACTCCACTTTCCCTCCTTTCCCTTTTCCCACCTAGGGATATCATTGTATATAATATGAACTATGTCAATAATAGACTAATGCTCAGTGTGAATTAAACACTAGGAGCAACAAAATACCTTGTGTCTTAGTTTTTATAATCACGTTGTAATTTTGGCCTTTGAATTGTATGGTCGCTTTCTGGGACCACTGTTCTTATGTACTATGGAACACTAAGGCAGGGAGCTGTATATTATTGAGTAGGACATAAACTTTTAACATGTCCTAACAGTAAAACCTCCAAATTGTCATTTCTGCTGTGAAAAGGTCAATAGCCCAATTGGGTAACACAGAGTTACCAGCTGACCTCTCTGTCTGGCTAACTTCTGAATGGGACTACTAATGTGGGTATTCCAAGGTATCAAATTAATCTTGGCATTAAAACTGACTTGATGCCCAAGTTGAATTTAATGACACTTTTAAATAAAGGCAACTTTTAGAAAGTTGCCACTCTGTTGCCCAGTTTGTCCAGTGACTTCGTACATTTGCTGGCGACCATACAACCTTCTGCCCTCCTGGGAGGTAGTGTGAATGACTCCCAGGCTCAAGAACAATAGAAGTCTGATACAGGAAGAGGTGTTACCTTCCCCTTGCAGGAAGTCACTCAGGGTGTTGGCCCAAAAGGCGAGCATCAAAGGTGAAGCCGCCTTTGGAGGGCAAATGGTGATCACAGTCCTGAAGGGTTGATGCTTCGTTCAAGTAGACAGGCTGGTGGCCGGGACAGAGAGGGGAACCCAGTGACCAAACCGGGTTTCCTGTGGGCATGTAGCTCACAGGTTGCCACACTTCTATGGTAGGCTACCAGGCTCTTAACATCCGAGGAAGGGTTCAGCCATCTTGAGAGTGGGCAGAATAGTGCACTCTGGGATTACTAGATGGCACACATAGCTGGAAGTCATCACAGGGCAGGAGGGATCCTGGTAGCCCTTTGGCTTGTGACGGCATCATACCCCGGAGTATGTTCTGAGCATAAGTATGGCACCCTGAACCTCAGATCATAACAGAACTGGAGAAAGGACAAAGAAAGACCGCCCTGACAACCTCTGAACCTGGCAAGAGAGGGTCCACCGACTGCTCGACTGCACCTATCACACCTTGGGGTAGTAAAGAGAGGACAGTGCCTGTGGCTCACAACTCATGCAAAATTCGGAGTCAAGCCCCAGGCCAAAGAAGACACTCCAAGGGTTGGTTGGCTGACCCCCTGGAACCAGCCCCAGGGGCATCAAAGCTGAAGAGGCCCATTCCAGCAAGTCAGTAGCCACCTTCTTCAAATTGCCGCTGACAGCCACTGGGTGACCCAAGAGACGGATCCTCGATGGTCCAAAGTTGGAACAGAACCTGCTCGACCCAGGAGTGTTATCTGAGTCAAGATTGGTCACCAAAGAGGGATACCAGCCTTCACCAAAAGATACCGCTGCTCCTGATGTGTAGAGAGCTCGGTTGCCCCGCTGCAGCTGGCCTCTAATTGCTCAAAGAGGACTTCGAGGGACACCGACGCCTGAGGCAAGGGCATATTGAACCACCCGCTATACCAGCTTAGGTGGGGGTGCTACTGAGCCAGATTAATTTGTTTTATGGCCCTTCTTAACATTTCATCTTTGACTCGCACGTAATCGCAAGTCACAAGTTAAAACTAATAAACGCTGCAAGAATAAACTATAATAACACCGCTGTAGGTGGGGACCAAAAGGAAACCATAAAGCAGCCTAAAACGGCGATAGAGAGAAAGACAAACTTTTAAAATGACAAAGAAAAAATTAAGAGGCCAATGGAGTGAGACAGCACAAAGGAGAGCAAGTAAAATGCAAATAATGAAGAAAGGAAAGAGGGTAAAAATGAACACAGAAAATAAGGAAAAAAGGAGAAAAGGAGAAAAGGAAGAAAGAAAAGATTGAATGAAGAGTGGAAAAAAGAAAAGGAAAGATCAAAGAAATAAAATGAAAAGACAGAAAGAAAGGAGGAATGCAGAAAAATATATTGAAATGACAAAAAAGAAATGTGAGATGAAAAGGATGGGCAATTGAAGAAAATAAGAGAGAAAAAAAGAATTAACTAACGGAAGGAATTAAAAAAGAAAGGATGCAAATCATGTATGAAAGAATGCCAGGAGAAACATAAGAATAAATGGATAAAAATAAGGATAGAAAGCTAGAAAAAAAAGGACTTGTGGAATGGCGGAAGAATAGACACAAGGAAAGAAGGATTGAAAGAAAGAATTAAATAGATATAAAACAAAAAGAGATGGTGGAAAGAAGGAGAGAAAGATGCATAAAAGGACGAAAGAAGAGGGAAATGATGAATCGGAGAAATAGGTTAATACATGTAAATGTGTCGTTTTTGGCCAAATTCCTTTAAAATCATGCTATAATATTCATAATTTTGCATAATTTTCTGCAAGTTTTGCCCAGGGTGCAATTCCCATTTGATAGGAAGGGCAGGGATTGCTCACTTTACCTGTGCAGTTATTGCTATTTATGGGTCAAAGCGGGAGTATTTTATTTTTCTGGCTATTCCCTTGGCCTGAAGCCAACGTCACCACACATTACTCCTGGACTGAGGAATAACCACAAGGATACCCCCGTCGACTGCACCACAGCCGGAGCATCTTTGAGCATCATCAGCATCTTGCATACCAAGCATCAGGACCACTCCATTGAAGTCTATGGCAATCTTAATACAAAGTGTGGAACTGGACTTAAGACTGCTTTAGGGACCAGGTAACTGTCCAAATACTCCTTAGTGCCCCACCGACCATCTCCCTGTCAGATTAGGTCACCCTACTCGTACCGGAGTAGCTGAAGACAACTCTTTCAAATTTTCCATAAGTTTCTAAACTTTATGGTTACCGATGCATGTTTGCAGTTTGGATTGAAAATCTAAAAAACATTTTACTTAAAAATCTATATTTCTGGAACCCTCTGATGGATTTTGCTCATCTTGGTGTCTAACATTCATAAAAATGTTATCTATTTTTATAAAGTGGTGTCGGATTTCTTTCCTGTAATAAGACTTTCTTATTTTGTTGTTTGGTGCTTCTAAATGTTTTACACTAGTTCCTTTGTTTAGGACATGCTTCTCGAAGCCACAGCTACCCAGGGTTGAGCTAAAGGTTTTACAAATGAGTCTGACTGAACCCAAAACAGTTTTGGGAGTGTATTAAATGGTAAGTTCGCACAACCATTTCATATACTACACCACAGTCCTCACATTGGTCCCTAATGGTGGGATCTAGAACTTGTGTTTAGCTGTACCAGGCAACTAATAAGTTGGTAACAACTGACAATCCACCAAGTCGATGCTGAGAAAAAGTTTTTTAAGTTTTTGTCAAGTTCTGCCTATCCAAGCCACCGTTTTTGAGGAGTTTACTGACTTGCAGTAAACGGTCACAAAGTCGACAAAAAGTTACACACATTTTGGTAAGCTTTTTTTGCTGTCTGCAAAGGAGGGAAAACATTGAAATTGACTTGACCATCCTGTTCACACTGTGAATCAAGATTTGAGGGTGCTGTGCAGGGGCAGGAAAATATTTCTGCTGATCACTCTGAAGAAAGAAGACCAGGAGAAGACACTCAGAGCCTTGGAAGAATCCAGGTGGGACAAGCCCAACTTGCAGAGGAGATCACCCATGACAGTGTGGATGAAGATGATCTCTTTGATGAGGAAGTCGAGGGGGACAACGAGAGTGTGACCCCCATAATTCCTTCAAGGCGTGCCTCCACATCTGGGATGAGAAGAGCTCCACTTCATCGTGGGGACCCAAGTACCTAGAGGCCCAGCTCAACCTGTCAGAGATCAAAGAAAGGAAGCTGACCCTAGAAGAAAGAAAATTGGCCCTGAAGGAGAGAAGGGTTAGTCAGGGACTGACATCCCAAGGACACTGTGGTAGCAACAAAGGTACAGAGGTAAATGCTGGGGGTGCCTATAAAACTTGGTTGCCCAATGGTATTTGTCCAAAGTATATTGAGGGGGATGATATAGACAAATGGCTAGCATCTTATAAGAAGGCCCTCAGGTCCCCCATCATTGGGGATTGCTGTTGTGGGAACTGATTCCATTAATGGGGAGAGATAGACTACTGACACTAGAAGATGAGGTGGCAGAGTCATATTCACATATGAAGGAGGCACTCATTGAGCTGTTTAGTCTAACAACGCAAGAATATAGGCAAAGGTTCAGAAATAGTCAGTAGGGGTCAACTCAGACATGGGTAGATGTTGTAGATGCTACTGTGAAGTCACTGGAAGGCTGGATCAAGCATAACCAGGTAGATACCTATGGGGGGTCTCTACAATTTAGTAGTAAACTAACACATACTTACAAATTGTATCTCAGAGAAGTTATACCAGCATCTGGTAGATTCTAAGCTGTCTTGCCCCAGAGAGGTGGGAAAGATAGCTAATGCATGGGTACGCACTAGGGTGCCAAAGACGTCCCAAGGTGGTAATCACAGAAAACGAGGACAGACCCCTCCCTTCAAGGGAAAGATGGGGCCAAACATAAAAAGTCAGATACTCCCAAAGAGTCCCCAGATGATGCCCAAGGGAGGGAGCCCAGAGCCACATCCCATTCAAAGGGGAGGAGGAACACAGGAAACATTTTAACCCCACAAGGCTCGGATGTTTTATAACTGTAAACAGCCAGGGTGCAAAAGGGCAGATACTGCGTGCGGCAAGAAGTCACTTACTGGTGACCATCCCAAAGGCATTGCAAGTGTAGGGATGGAGTAGAAGTTGTCCCTGGGGATTGCAAGGGATAAACTGAAGCCACTTTAGTCTCAGTGGACAGGGAGAAAGTTGAACCTTTGGCCCACTGGTGTGCCAGTATAGTGAAACACAGGCAGTGGCCAAGAACCAATGGGGTTGAAGTTCAGGCCGAGAGGATACAGGTGCCAGCATCACCATGGTCATGACAAAGCTAGTGTTCCCAGGGCAGACCATACCTTATGAGATGCCCCAGTTAGTTAACTCTGACAGTGTTACAAAATCTCATCCCATAGCTATGGTAGACTTTGAGGGAGGAGGGGTTACTGGCTCTAAGAAAAAAGCTGTGTCCCTTGCCATCCCAGTGAACTGTCTGCTGGGCAACGACCTGAAGCTTCTGACTGGGCAGAGGTGGAGAGACGGGCTCATACAGGAATGCTAGATCTTCCTGTGTGGCTATGTGTCCCCACTAGAGGTTCTGGAAATGGTCGGAAATCGGCACATTGCGCAGCTCGCACTGATTTTTTGCATCGGGAGCTTGTTCCGTGCTGAAAAATCAGCATAAATAGCACGACACGGAGCACCAGAGAGCCCTGCTTCTTGAGTTGGGTTTGCTGCCGCTCGAGTAAATTTCCTACTCAAGAGGCAGTTTTCTCACCATGAACAACCGCAACTGCCTGTGACCGCCCACATTGGGAAAATTTCACTAGGTGTCCTCCTAGTGCTCCAAAATCGCACTGTGAATGCCAATTCTTGCTCCTGTGTGCCAACGTATGTGTTAGCAAGCCATGTGCAAGAACAAACTCTGCTACGCAGTGTTTATTGAAATTTGGCCAAAACTCTGCGTTACATGCATAACACAGAGTGGCCAAAACTCCACCAACTCCACCGGTGGAGCAAAATCTATCACACACCCCTAGTCTCCACTAGAGCACAGAAGGCCTTAAGGGAAAGTCAAGGGACCTTGAAGCCTGGAAAAATCGCCCAAGGCTTTAGTTTCAAGAGGAAGGCCAGGAAGTCTGGCAAGCCACTTCCCAAAAATCCCAGGCCCAGAAGAAGCCTAACCTAAGGGGGAGGGTCTGGTGTATGAACAGGAGGCTGCCTCTTTGAGAGATTTGCCTGGCCTGGCAGAACTCCAAGGAGTAGGTGGATCCTCCAGAGAGGACTTGAGCCAGGGGCAAAAGACTTGTCCTTCTCTTGAGGGCCTGAGATAGCTGACTGTCAAACACGAGGAAGGAGATGTCTTAAGGATGAACTGGATGGAGGGAATCCTGTGCAGTGAGGCATGGGACCCCACACCAGGGGCAACCAGGAGAGTGGTGGTCCTCCAACAGTACAGAGAATTCCTTCCTAATCTTGACTGGACATCGGGGGCAGACTAAGACCTGGGAATTGCTAGTCAATCAATTCTACTGGCTCTAAATGTCAGAAAAGGTGAAGGATGTTTGTCAATCCTGTGTCATCTGTCAAGCCAGTGGCAAGAAAAGTGACAAGCCAAAGGCTCCCACTATACCACTACCACAGGTGTGGGCTCCCTTTGAGAGGGTGGGGATTTACATTGTTGGCCCATGGACCCACTTACTGCATCTGACAATAGGGTCATCTTGGTGGAAGTGGACCATGCCACCAGATACCCTGAAGCTACTCCCTTTAGGACAATGCTAGAGCCCTCCTTTGCACCTTCACCAGGGGTGGGTTCCCTAAGGAGGTAATTTCTGATAGGGGCACAAATTTCATGTCTGCTTATCTGAAATACAATGTGGGATGAATGCGGAGTGACTTATAAGTTCACTATCACTTACCATCCCCAAGAAAATGGTCTTGTGGAGAGATTCTTTTTTTTAAATTTATTTTTTTAAATATTTTATTTGGAGAGAGTAAAAACAGTCATAAATACAAATAATGCCATTTTTGGCCATCGGTTTTCGGGAGATTTCATATATATACATCCCGTAGAACATACAAATAAACAAGGAAAAACAATGAGAGGGGTAAGAGAGACAAGAAAGATAAATGGGTAGAATCTAAGACGGTACAATATAACATAAAGACATAGAAAGGGATAATAATACAGATAATAATACATAGCGACCCCATCGGGGGAAATCAATAGATAGACAATTTTCTACTACGCTGACATACCTAGAGGACAATTCTATACTCCCACCCATTCTTTCCTCCTCCATCCTAGGCCAGCCAGTCTCCCCCATCTTTATACCTTGTAAGCCATTTGCTCATTGGCGCCCAGATTTTACGGACTCTCCTGCTTTGGCGCCGGCCTTTCCAGTTAAACAGGGTTCTTTCAAGATTATATATGGCCAACAAATGACCCAGCCAGGCGTGATACATGGGAGGATCTACATCCTTCCATTGTGTAGCAATAAGGAGCCAAGCTACGGCCACCACAATAAAAACAAAGTCATTCTGCAATGCATCACATTGTTCCATGTCGTCATAGCCCAATAGCATCAGTGATGGAGTTATACGAACCCTGCCCCCAATGCCACATGCAAAAATTCCTCTATCCCTTCCTTTAGCAGCACTAGTTTCTCACATCTGAAAAACATATGTATTATATCCACCAGACCTTGATCACACCGAGGACATTTATCATCCCCTCTTTTGCCCCAGCAGAAAAGCTAGGCCGGAGTAAAATAGAGGTCAAAAATAGTTTGATAATGTTGGGCTTTTAAATTTACTGAGAGAAATATTCTCTTCCCTAGTGTGATTGATTGATATAGATCCACGTCAGGGTTTCCCAATTTCCTGGCCCATTTAGTTTCTACCTTTTCCAGGTCGTCATGAACTGTATCAATTAATATTTTATATATATATTTGATCCTAGTCTGAGGATAAGTTATGACTTCCACTTGCGGGATTTTATTTGTAGAAATCTTTTCAGTCCCTATTTGAGTTAAGAAACTAGTGATCTGCCTGTACTTGAAGTGAGTTCCTGCCATTATTCAATATCTCTGTTGTAGATCTATAAATGAACACCTTTGTTTGGTTGAATATAGATCCCCTACCTTTGTTATACCCCTTTCCTCCCTTGCCTGCCCATAGCGTCGTACATTGTTTTGGGAAATAGGGGCACCGCCACAGGGGTGTGTACCTATTGTATTTGTGTATCTGCATGAGTCCGACCAGTTTACTCCAAATTTTCCAGATTGCTATTATCACCTTAAACCGCGTCTTCTTATTATAACTGGCCTCTACTTGCCGAAGGATTATACCACGCGCCGATCTACCTATAGCCAGCTCGTATATGGAGGGGATGTCCCTGCTGACCTCCTGATTCCTGGTAGTCACATTACCATTTCCTGGTGATAATAGTACTGCCATCTGCTGCAAGAAAGCTGCATAGTAATAAAATCCTAGATTAGGAGCCACCCATCCTCCGCGTTCTTGCGGTAACGTTAGCAATTTAAGGGATCTCCAAATTTTCTTATATCTCCAGATGAAGTTACTGAAAATCGAGTCCAGTTTCTTTAAGAGTTGGCCTTCGATTTTGAGAGGGATAGATCTAAGCAGATATAATATCTTGGGAAAAATTCCCATTTTAAGTACATTGCACCTTCCAATTTTTTAAAGATGGAGTCTATCCATGTACCTTAGGTCCGTGCTAATCTTATTTATCATGGGGGTCAAATTTATTTTCCAAATGGAACTAACCCTACTGATAACCTTGATCCCAAGATAAACTGCTGCATCCTGTCTTCGGGGATCCTCACAGGAAGTATTGGAATTACAAACGATCTGCGTTTTCTCCGCATTCAGTAGGTAACATGACTTCTGGCCATACTCCCCAGCCAGCCTTTGTATTTGTATTATTGCTGTTTCGGGGTCTGTGGTCACTATAGCGATGTCATCGGCGTATGCCATTATCTTGGTTTCATAGCCATTGCTGCAGATTGGTTTCATTGTCTGGTCTTGGAGGATTTGCTGGATAAATAAGTCAATATATAGGGCAAATAAAATTGGAGAGCAAGGACAGCCTGTCTTGTCCCCCTGGCTACCTCGACACAACCTAATTCCTGGCCCATAATTTGTAGTGTTGCATAAGGTCTAAAATACATTGCCTGTATGGCCATTATGAAACCTGGGCCAAACAATTTTTGTGCCAGAATACCCCATAGATAATGCCAAGAAACTCGGTCAAATGCCTTCTCTGCATCCAGGAGGATCATAGCCATCTTCTCTCCTGTTACCTCTGCTATGTCAAATAGCGCAATAGCACACCTGATATGGTCAGTGGTGCCTCTTCCCGGTATAAACCCATGTTGCCATGGTGAGACAAGATGGGCTATGATCCTCCCTAACCGAGTAGCTAAGATTTTGGAATAAAGCTTGGCATCCACATTCATGAGGGAAATGGGCCGATAGGATGCAAGGTTGTCTGAGGGCTTCCCCTTTTTTTAAAAGACAGCTATATCTGCTCCCTGCCAGGATTCTGGGGGGACCCCACAATATTGTACTCCAAGAAACAAATCAATCCAGAAGTAGGGGTGCAATCTCTACCTGAACTGCCTTGTAGAGTTCCAGAGGAATTCTATCAGGACCTGCTGCTTTCTCTGAGGCCATAGAGTGTAGGGCCTGTAGGACCTCTTTGATTGTTATGTCCCTTTCCAGCTCCTGCTTTGTCTCCTCGTCAACCCTCCGTTGATCCCCCATTATTCTTTCAATCTCATCAGGAGTTATAGGGTCAAGATTATCATGCCGATATAGGTCCTGATAGAATCTCTCAAAAACCTTAATAATATCTTTAAATTTGTGACTCGCCGCCCATCCTGTTCTTTGACCCCAGTGATGTTATTCCTGGTGGCCCTCTGTTTAGTACGTAGCACCAGCAGCTTGCCCACGACTCCCAGTATTCATAGCTCTCATTTTTATATGTTTGAAAACCTGCCGCACCCTTGCTACTATAATAGCTGCTGATTTCAGCTTTCGTGACCACTGTTTTCTGCCGTAATGTTAACTCAGCAGCTTCTTGATTTTGCCTAATGGCTATGGTGTGCTCCTTTTCTAACGCCCCCAGTCTTTCAATCAGACCATTGATTTCCTCTTTTTCTTGTTTCCTGGCTTTTCCTACAAAACTGATTGTTTCTCCCCGCAGGCCCGCCTTGAAGCTATCCCAAACCATGCCACGTGATGAGCTATACCGGTTCACCTCAAAATACTGTACCATCCACTGCCTAATATGCTGCACATACAACTTATTAGTAAGTAGTTTTCTGTCAAATGTCCATTTAGATCGGGCCTGAGCCCCCACTTGAGACACCAGCTCCATAATTAGCGGGTTATGATCAGACAATAATTTAGGTAGCTTCTTGATTCCTACCGCCATGAGAATGGAGGAGGAGACCAAAAAGTAGTCCAGCCTGACATATTTTTTATGAGGGCATGAAAAATATGTATACCCTGGGTCAGTAGGATATTTAGAGGCCCATAAATCAGCCAGGTCGTGACTAGCCATTAAGGCGGACAGAGCCTTATACACTTGTGGTTTTCTTCCCAGGTATTTTTGTGTTTGGTCCCTGCTCACCTCATAATTAATATTCATATCCCCACAAACTACTAGTGGGCTTGGCCATGATGCTAACTCAATTTCTAGGTCATTAAATATTTTTGGGTCGTCCTGATTTGACCCATATATAGTACAGACTGTCAGTCCTACGGGTAGCGACACAATAGCCCATCTTCCCCATTTATCGTCCAACACACGTTTTACAGGGCCAATACAATTCCTTACGTGTATAGCTACCCTCCTTATGGTGGAAGTTTGTATAGAGCATGCTGCCAGAGTATACCCTTTAATCGTTAGGGTATCCCATCTCCCCCATGTAATATGTGTTTCTTGCTGGCATATTATGTCTGCTCTCTGCATTCTTAAAGCTTCTGCAACCCTTATACATTTCATCTTATCATTTAAACCCCCACATTAATTGAACATATACTTATTTTACCCATTTACATAGTACAAATCACTTGCCATTATTCGTCCTCTCATTTTTTCCCCCCTTTCCTGATTGGATTTTTTCCTTCAAGCTTCAGTTTGCACTCTCTCCAATTTCACCCCCCACACCCAGCACCCCGTGCATCCCTGCCCCCCCACCCTGCCCCCCCACTCTGACCCTCCCCTCTCCACAGTGACCCTACCGCCCTCCCCCACCCTATCCCACGCTGATAGGCAGCCAGACTGATCTCAGTCTGTAGTGATGAGTGCTGCTCCCTGACCGATACTCCATCCATTATTTTGTGGTAGCATAATACAAAAGAAAAGAAAGCCCAGCCCAGACAGTACTGCCAAGAAAAAGACGAGAAGGAGAAACAATGGGAGAAGGCTAACTTCCAACAAAGCATTGAATAGTGAATATCCTACCCTTCCCTAGTAGTTTCGTGGTCCGTACTCGCCCCCTATACTACTTTAACCTGTTTAAGGGTTTGACCCCCATCCCTCTAGGTACTCCTTGGCCTTAATCTCTGAGGTAAAAAACTGGGTTTGATCGCCCTTAATTACTTTAAGGCGGGCTGGGTTTAACAAGAAAGCTTGTACCCCTTTATCTTGGAAGGGTTTGATCATCTGGCGCAAACGCCAGCGTCTCTCCACCGTAAAATGGCAGAAATCCGGCCTAACAAAAAGGAAAAAGTCTCCCCATTCCGCTTTGCTTCTGGCCTAGCCTTCTCATAAATGGTCTGCCACAAAAGGAAATTGCCAAAATAAACAAGAATGGCGCGGGGCTTCGTGTCTGGCCTAACTGGTTGCCTTAAGTTAAATGGCACCCGATGTGCCCTCTGTACATCCAGCGACCAGTTCCAGCCTTCCAAGTCAGGGAATGCTTTAGCCAGCATTTCTGCCATATATGACCGGGCATCCGATCCTTCTTTGTCCTCCGGAACTCCAAAAACCCCCAAATTGTTGCAGCGCTGTCGATTTTCCTGGTCCTCCAACTTCCATTGTATGTCGACCAGCTGTGCCTCATGCGCCGTGGTTTGTATTCGTGTGTCAGCCAAGTCGCCCTCCAGGGCCTCTGTTCTAGCTTCAAGATTTGTCAAGCGTTGTCCAATTGCACCGCAGGTTTTTGCCACTTTCCTTACTGCCCCTTGAAGTTTCTGCATCGCTGTCTGTGCCCTCCTACTGTCCTGACGGGTCTCCTCGCGGTGGGAAAGTATGCATTGTAGGACGGTATCTAGGGTTGGGGGTGCTGCGGGGGTAGCGGTAGTGTCTTGAGGGGGTGGTGTTGTGGTGCTACAAAGCAACTCTGCCCCTGAATACTCCCATTTTAAATCTTTTTTATGTGGATTAGATCGACCTGCCTTTTTAGGCATTTTACGCATTGTGGCTGTTGGGTCATTCTTGTCTGTGTCAGATATATTCCCATCCTCACTAGATTCACATAGTGAGTCTGATCCAGACTCCGACCATACCCCGTCTGATAAGGAAAAGAAACAGTCATTGGCCTCTGTGTCCTGTTTGCTATGGTTTGAGGCAGTAGTCTGTTTTTTTGGCTGCACCCTTCCCTGCAGGGAATGTAAGGCATTGATCTCAGTATCCATTTCTCTAGGAACATCTTCCTCCACTGCCCCCATCTGCCCTGGAGGATAACCCCCAGACCTATCAGCCAGCTCCCCACAACCTCTCCCAGACATTACTTCCATGGAATGAGGAATGGGTACAGTTACCTCTTTCCTTGCATCTGGTTCTGTCTGGTCAATTGCAGTGCCCCCTCTACAGACATTGCTGCTCTCCACTTGGCATCCTTTTTCCTGCGGTTCTTGTTCGTCTTGGGGCTGCATTTGCTGTTCTATAATATAACTCCCTCCTGTGGCAGCTCTCAGCATTTCCAGGACGGAGGGCTCGATTGAACGCTGATGGGGCGGAGCCCTGCCTTTGCCCTTCGTCTCCTCTGTAGTCTCCGTCCGGGTCACAGAGTTCCCTGCCGGCTGCTTCCTGCTGCCTCCCCTCACCTGGACAGTGGTGCACATTCCTGCTCCGGTGCCTCCGCGAGGATCCAGCGGCGTCCCCATTTTCAGAGAAGGGGCCGTCGCCAAACCACTCCGTGTCTTTCCTTTTACATTTCCCCCGATTGGGATCTTCGGCCCCATCTCTCGCCGAGGAAACAGCCACTGGCACCCTTGACAGCCTCGGCAGCCTCCACGCTCCTCGCCCCTCACCAGAGCCTTCAACAGATGCTGTAGCACCCAAACCAGCTCTGTGTGATAGATGGCAGGCCCACACCAACCGGGACCGGGACAGAACTGTAAGTAGGGCGATACAGTTCCCATCAATTCTTTCATTCTTATTCCGGGGGTTCTTGTACATTTACTTCATTACGCCACCTTCCTGCATTGCTGCATTGCACCCGAGGTCAGGGAGCTGCTGTGCAACCGACTCACGCAGTCGCCATCTTGCCCATCCTCCCTTGTGGAGGGATTCAATATGACCATGAATGGCATGATTATGGGTTTACTTGAGAAACACAGAAGGAGATGGGGTGTTCTTCTACCATGCCTACTGTTTGTATACAGGGAGGTTCCTCAGAAAGGAGTGGGTTTAATTCCATTTGAACAAATCTTTGGACACCCTGTAAGAGGTTCTGTGAGCTTGGTGAGGAAAGGTTGGGCAAGACCTTTCAAAGAACAAAAACAAGATATCTTGGACTACGTGCTAGGCCTTCGCTCCAGAATGGCTGAGTAGGTGAAGAAAGCAAACAGGAACTTGGAGGCCATCCAGGAACTTGTCAAGCACTGGTATGGCCAGACGTCCTACATGGTTGAGGACCAACCTGGACAGCTGGTATGGGTTTTAGAGACTGTGGACCCCAGAGCCCTCCAAGACAAATGGACTGGCTGGGCCTTACCTTTTCTTGTAAATGAAGGAGGAATTCACATATCTGGTAGACCTAGGGGCTCACAGACACCCTCACAGAGTGATAGATGTGAATAGGCTCAAACTCCATTGTGACAGAGCAGATATCAAAATACTCATGGTGACAGATGGGGAGAAGAGGAGGAGATAGAACCTCTTACTGGCCTGCTCCTTACAAATGTCAATGATGGCTCAGTAGAGGTAGCGGTTCTCTCTCCCACTTTAACAGAACAGCACAAAGACTGTTATGACCTGCTCAGTCAGTGTGCTATTCTTTTTTCATTGACCCCAGGTAGGATTGCCACCTTTCCAAGACTCACGACCCACGACTTGCCTTAGGAGGGTGCTGGACTTTGGAATATTATAATTTACTATTTCAATTCCAGTCACCGTAACAGTAGGGAGAGTGTTGGACTTTAAAGTCCAACACTGCTTGACCTAACGCATGTCATTGTAATGACTTGCGTTGTAAATGTAATGCGTGGTCCAGACGCATTCGTTATTCTGCCCATGTTGCAAAGGCAAACACGGGCAGAAACACGTTGTTCGGCGGTCATTGTATTTGCTGTTTCCCATACACATAATGTGGACACAGGTGGCCACTTGCCTGTCAAAAGTAGAATTTACAGACTGTCAGACCAGGCCAAAGCTAGCTTTAAGGCTTAAATTGCAAAGATGCCAGAGTTTGAGGGTGATTGAGCCTTCTAGTAGTGCATGGACAAGCTCAGTAGTTCTGGTGCCCAAGCCCCACTCCAAGGGAGGAAAACCTGAAATGAGATTTTGATTGTACTACAGAGGCCTAAATGCAGTCACCAAGACTGATGCCCACCCCATTCCGAAAGCTAATGAGCTTATTGACAAGTTGGGGGCTGAAAAATATAGGTTAGGATAGGATACAATTTGTAAAGCACACCTATACCCAAGGGTGTCAAGGCGCTGGGCAGACAGAGGAGAAGAGAGAAGCACGGAGCAACCAACTAGGATGAAAATAGCCATGTTTTTAACAGTTTTCTAAAAATCATAAGAGATTCCGCATTGCAAATGGAGGAAGGCAGGGTATTCCAGAGTTTGGTGGCCGCAACCGAAAAAGAGCGGCCGCCCCATCTGGTCCTGCGATATCTTGGAGAGACCAGTTTTTTCTAAGTGGAGGATCTCAAGGTCCTCCCATGGGTGTACCATTGGATCATGGTTTTCAACTGCGACAAGCCTTCACTGTGGAAGGCCTTATAAGCCATACTCAGGACCTTGTAGGAAATGCGCTTCCTAATGGGGAGCCAGTGCAAGGCATGAATCCCCTCCTTGGCTGATTGGTGCTTCGGGATGTTAAGGATCAACTTAGCCACTGCGTTCTGTACAACCTGAAGCTTGTCCAGGGACTCCGCATTGATGTTGAGGTACAGGGCCTTGCAGTAGTCCAGCCGGGAGGTGACTAGTGCAATGATGGTGGACCGATGCAACTCAGGTGGAAGATACGGCAGCACCTTTCTAAGGGTTCTTAAGATATAGAAGTAAGTGCTGACAGTTCGGCTGACCTGAGCATCAAAGGTGCAACCCTCTTCGAAAGTGAACTCCAGATTTTTTGCTGTCCTAACCGGCACAGGGAGAGGACCACAGTCTACAGGCCACCAGGCATTTGACCAGATGGAATTCTGCAAGCCAAATACCAATGCCTCGGTCTTGTCAGCATTAATCTTTAGTGAGTTGCCCTTCATCCAACAGATAATGCTGGCCATGCACTGGTTGAGTTTCTCCACGACCAGTTGCAAATCATTAGAGATGGAGAGAATGATTTGCGTGTCATCCGCATAGGAAAGCACCTAGAACCGGAATGATCTCACCAACTTGGCCAGAGGGGTCACATAAAGGTTAAAGAGGGTGGGGCTCAAGGAAGAACCTTGGGGGACCCCACAAGGAAGGCTAAAAGCCCTTGCTCTGAAACCTCCGCAGCTGACAATTTTTGTTCTCCCTGACATGAAAGAGTGGAGAAGCTGCAAAGCCTTACTCATGACTCCCACTTCCTGCAAACGCTGAACCATGCGCACCATGGAGACGGCGTTGAATGCCGCCGATAGGTCGAGCATAATCAGCACCGCTGATCCACCCTGATCCACCTGCATGCGCATATGATCAGTGGCCGCAATAATGGCAGACTCAGTGCTGTGACCGGCGCGGAACCCATTCTGGGAACTGTTTAAGATCTCCTGGGATTCAACGTATTTCATCAATTCAATGTTGATGACATTTTCCAAGATTTTAGCAGGGGCGGGAAGAAGGGAGGTAGGTCAAAAAAATTACAACTGTGCGGGGTCAGTGTTAGGTTTTTTGAGGAGTGGTGAGACGATGGCTTCCTTCCAGGTGGTCGGATAGCTACCGGATGGAAGTATGTTGTTAAGCACCCTACACAGGAAGTTAGCTACAGGGTCAGGAACCAGTTTGAGTAAGGAGGGCTTACAAGGATCAGACGGAGCACCAGATTTAAGGACCAGTAGGAGTTCCTTAATTTGCTGAACCGTAATTTGCAGGAAGGAGATAAGGGCATCCTTCCCGGGGTCCTGGGTGAGCTCCTCAACATCAAGTTCATCACCTTCCGTAGGACTAAACTCCTGAAAGATCTTGAGGACCTTGTCCTGAAAGTAGGTAGCTACTCTGTCACAAAAATCTTGGGAGGGGGTCAGGAGCTGTGTCCCTGGTGGCTCAGAGATCTCCTTGATGATTCTGAATAGCATACTGGAGGAATTATCTGCTGACAGGATCTTTTCAGCTATGAAACAGTATTTGGCCTGGAAGATGGCATGTTTGTATTTCCGCAGCAGAGATTTCTGCTTGTCTTTTTCCCTTAGGCAGGGGTCCACGCGCCATTTGCGTTCTTATCTGCGGCACCCCTGCCTAAGGAATATGAGCTCTTAGAGAGGACCATGGGGCCGATGGTTTTGCTCTTCTAATGACACAGTTTTTAAAGGGGGCAACAGTGTCAAGGGCCTTATTGATCCAGTCACAGAAACCCTCTGATGTTGGAGGGTACATGATTTGCCTCCCTTCACAGGTCGTAGTCAAGGCGGCCTCCCATTTTTTGGCTGTGATCTTGTTCAGTCCCCTACAACGTATGCGCCTCGGTGAGGAGCCCTCCTTCACCACGATGGGGAGAGTAGGACAGACTTTGAACTCGATCAACCGGTGGTCGACCCAACTGAGGGACTTAACTGTCTCGATCACTAAATTGTCGTGGTTGATAAAAATGCTGTCCAGTGTGTGACCGGCAGTGTGGGTTGCAGCTTGAGCCAGTTGCTCAAATCCCAAAGATGTCATGAGATCTTAGAGGTGCACTGAGTCATTGTCCTATTTATTTTCTAAATTAAAATTAAAATCTCCTAGGATGGTGAAGTGAGTGGTGGTAACAAATGGTTCCAATATTTTACACCATGTCTCCTTAAACCTGGCTCTTGGGCATGGTGGGCGTATACCAGAAGGTGCCCAAGCCCTACTCCAAAGGAGGAAAACCTAAAATGGGATTTTGTGTGTACTACAGAGGTTTAAATGCAGTCACCACGACTGATGTCCACCCCATTCCAAAAGTTGATGAGCTTATTGACAAGTTGGGGGCCAAAAAAATATCTGAGCCCCTTTGACCTGACTTCAGGTTATTGCCAGATAGCCCTCACACCAGGAGCCATGGAGAGGTCTGCTTTTTCAACTACTGAAGGCCACTTTCAATTTAAAGTAATGCCCTTTGGAATGAAAACAAATTACTTGCCTCCTTCCAGAGATTGGTGAATAGAGTACGCTCAGTTTTGAAAGACTTTAGATGATATAGCTGTATGTAATTCCACTTGGGAGGATCACCTGGTCCACCTCAGGGAAGTGCTTCAGGCCCTACACCAGGCATGGCTGATTATCAAGGCAAGAAAATGCCAGATAGGGTGAGGTTCAGTTGTATACCTGGGCCGCCAAGTATGTGGAGGCCATGTGCAACCTCTCCAGCCCAAAATCCAGACAATTCTGGCCTGAGAAGCTCCTAAAACACAAACCTAAGTTAGAACCTTCCTTGGCCTACTGGGTGTCTACAGACAGTTAATTGAAGGTTATGGTACCATAGTGGCACCTTTAACTTTGAAAGAGCTAACCTCCAAGAGCACCCAGAGGATCTTTGAGCATCCCCAGCATCCGTACCACTTCATTAAAGTCTATGGTGGTCTTGATGTAAAGTGTGGAAATGGACTTGAGACAGCTTTGGTGACCAAGTAACAGTCCAAATACGCCTCAGTGGTTCCCCTGACCATCTTCCTGTTGGATCTGGTGGCTCCAATTGGGCTGGAGTAGCCAAACACAACTCTTTCAAACGATCACAAAGTTTCCAAACTTTAGGGTTACCATTGCTTGTTTCTACTTTGGAATTAAAAACAAAAGCTGATATTTACATTTTACTTAAAAATCTATATCTCTGGAATCGTCTGGTGGATTTTGCTCATCTTGGTGTCTACAACTTCATAAAAATCTAATCTATTTTTAGCAATTCCTGTCAGATTTCTTTCGAGTTTTTTTTACATTCGTTTTCATTGTTTGGTGCTTCTAACAGCTTTACACTAGTTCCTTCGTTTAAGCCTTTCTGCTCAAAGCCACAGCTACTCAGGGTTGAGCTAAAGTTTTTATAAATGAGTCTGACTGGAGCCAAGACAGTTTTGTGTGTGTATTACACAGTAAGGTTGCACAACCATACCATATATTACACCACAATCCTCACACAGGTCATAAAAGAGTGCTGGAATAAGTTAGGAGAATTTAAAGATCAGAGGCTCATAGAGTGCAAGGAGTACCTACTTTTGAAATACAACCACCCCAAAACCCCTATTCTTTATTTAATCACCAAAATCCACAAAACCCCATTAATTCCTCCGGGTAGACCGATGGAGTCAGTTTGGGTCAAAAACTTTGTTCAGCAAGTAAAAACAGCCATAGACGTACATAAAAATGTAATTAAGACAGCATTAATACCATTTCAGCTAATCCACATAATACATACCTCATTTAGTGCCATACGTCCAGTACATTAAAACATACTTGATTGTCATTTAGTGCAAGCAGAAACTTAAAAGCATCTTTGTGAGATCCAATATTCTGTGCAACAAACATTGGTTTAAGATAGCCATACCTGAAATGAGAGTATATTTTGCAAAACAACATGAAGTGCAACATGCTTTGTTTGCTTGTGCTATCACATGGACATAGAGTCAAGGTTGAGGGGCAAGACCTTGTAATAGGGAAAGCACAATTCCAAGTCTAACCCTGGTCAAAACAAAACTATGTTGGGTATTAGTAGGATAAGTCAAATAATTCAGATAACCCTTCTCAAACCCAAGGGACAAGTAAAATCCGACTGTCGATTTTGTTTTCTCAATACCCACACGCCATTCAGTTCTATGAAGTAAAAAGGTGTATTTAATGCCTTTCTTGGTAAGGGATAACACTTGGAGGGGTTCAGTCCACACTGACAATTTAAATAGAGTGCTAAAAGAGGAATGTATGTATGCTAACCAAGGGATACGCGAGATGTTATCCAGTGCTAGACAATCTGATATAATGGATTTGGTAAAACTGGTTTCTTCTTTTGACCAAATGGAGAACCAATGTAATAGCGGCCTTACCAGAATCAGATCCTCCAGATACTGTAGGCCCACCTCACGATGGGCAATCGTGGTTGATGCGGAAGCTGGTAAACAGAATAAATGTTTTAAAAAATCATTTTCCCCTACTTGCAATGGCTTACGGGAAACATAGCCCAAAAAGCCAGCCCCATGGGTGGCAGTGGCCAGCCCCCTGGCCTTATATATGTCCACTATCTCTTTGATGGCTTGACAACCCTATTTAGAGGAGAAGCTAAAAATCCCACAAGAGGTTCTGCTCATCTTTTCTTTAGCATTTAAGATCTGGTGAGCCCAGGGACCAGTACTCGTGAATAAGACTCCCAGGTCACAAAAAGAGTTAACTCTAGAAATTACAGTATTATCAATAAAAAAGGGTCTGCATTTAATTGGTTTGTGAACTCATATCATGGTAAAAGCTTTTGTTTTATTAATCACCATCTTTTTGGAAGCCATAAAGTCCCCAAAAACATTCATCAGTGTCTGCAGGCCAACCGGGGTCCTAGATATCAAAACAGCATCATCATCATATAATAACACTGGTGTAGGGTGCACGGTGGCACCAAGGGCATCAGCTTGTATGGACTGCAGAGGATTATCCACCCCATTGATGAAAAGGGAAAACAATAGAGTCAAAACACAATCCTGTTGGATTCCTCACCCTAATTTAAACTGAGGGGAGCATTCACCCTGTGGGCCATAACAAACTTTACTTGATAGGTTCTCATACATATGTGCCAGAAAATTAATGATGGCCTTAGGGGCACCAAGAGAATGCAGTGATGACCACAGGAGAGCATAGTCAACAAGGTCAAAAGCAGTGCTTAAGTAAGCAAAACATAGGTATCACCCTTCTTATAGATAGGCATAACTATTGAAATAGCCCAGGAAATAGGGCTCAACTGACAATTGCTACATTAAACACCCTCATCAAAATGAGACCCCATAGTTCTACAGCTGATTTAACAGCATCAACGGGCCCCCCCTCGGGCCCTGGAGCCCTACAATTGGCACTATTATGCAAAGCTCGGGTGACTTCGTCCAAGGTAATATCTAATGGGAGGTGGTCCCAGCTGCCCCTCTCCACACATACTTCTAGGCTGTTAGTCTTACTGCTCTGAGCAAAAGTTGCAAAGAAATGTGCTACCCATGCTTCACAGGAAATGAAGGAGTTAAGCTCTAGGATGGTATCATTTTTATGAAAGGAGCATTGATCGTATCGCAAAAAAGCTTGTGGTCTTTGGATTCCACTGCTAAAGTTAATTTAGACAACGCCTCCTCCTGCAGCACCTTCTTTCTTGCTGCAAGGGCCCACTTATATTCAAGGCACAGGAGCTTATTTAAGGTATTATCCTGTGGGTAGCAGTGTAAGGCCACTTTCAGTTGCTGGGAAGCCTTGGCACATGAATTATCAAACAATCCCCTATTCTTGCTTGGGAAGAATTCAGATTCCGAGTGAAGAGTAAACTATTAGAGCAAATAATGTTTTTGAAGCAAGACAGCAACCTGTTGGGAGTCACCTCATTAGTAACTAATATCAAAGGGGTTCCTATTTACTAATTCTTGAAGTATTCTATTTGGCTCTATTCCTGCCGATTTAACTCGCACACCATTGGGCCTAGTAGGGATGATATTATTCACTGTAGGGGAAGCTACACATTTTTTGCCCCCAAAAAGAAAAGGCATCAAATTTGGGTCATGATCACTCATTACTGACTGAACAATCCTTGGGGTACCACACAAACTGTTAGCAAACACATGATCAATAACTCATTAAGCATTTCTACCAATAAAAGATGGGATTTGTTCCCAATTACCACCACATTTCCACTTCAGCAACAGTAGGTCATACTTAGAAATAATCAACTTTAGTGCATCCCCATCATCATTATGGCAGAAATGTGTGGTGCCCTCACCATCCAAGTTGGTATGGCCACATACACATTTGGCTGGAAAAGGGCAGGACTGGCTATTAAAATCCCTTGCTCATAGTAATACAAAGCTAGTATGTATGGAATGTAAAAAGACATCCACCCCAGAATCAAGTGCATAGGCCTCCTTATTACGTGTGGAATCAAAGACATTATTATAGAAGTTGACCAGGACCAGATCAGGAGCCCCTTTGTTGGATAACCACAACCACTGGGAATGTGGGTCTACCTGAAAAAGCTTTTTACTTGTTACTGGAAGCTTATTGGAAATAAGGATCTGTAGCACTCCATTGGCCCACCCAGCGTTTGACGGTATAGCCCTAAAAAGTGATGGGAAAAACCCTCAACATGTTTGGAGGTCGTACACCATGTTTCATGTAGACAGATAACATCAATGCGAGAAATGGTGTTAGTACATTCCAGGGTTCCCAACTTATCGATAACCCCCACACACACATTCCATGTGGCAAATTTGTTCCAACCATCCGGGTCTAGGGGGGTATTACACATGTTTTGCTCATTGTTAAGCTGACACCTGGGACTAGGATTAGCAGCACATAAATCTTCATAAATGGCCATTTGAGAACATGTAGCGGACCCAATGGTGCCACCATCACCTACAGTTACAGCACTGGGCTAGACTATAATATCATCCAACAAGTTGTTCCCAAAATTGTCAGCCCAGCATATCAATAGGCAAGGGGGCTCAGAGAAGCAAAGTCAATCATTATCTTGCAGCGTGCTCAGTACCTGAAACATATTCCTCATGTACAAACAGGGGGAAAAGGGAAGATCTTGCACAATCATTCGCTGTAGGAGAGGATCAACTTGCTACAGTGGTTCAATGCTACGCAGGTGTCGATAAAAGATATCCAGTGGAAGAAGAGTCATGTTCCTAGAAAACGGTGTGGGCGACACTGACCTTGTCAGGGATTCACTGGCAAAGCTTGGGTGCTGAAAGTTAATAATAACAGAATCCCCCTTAAAATGTTTCTTCAATCGCGCTATTCATCACACTCTCCTGGTTAATAGGATTTGATGAGCTCCATCAGCTGGAAAAGTGTGGTTCTTGTTGAGCCAGTGGACAACTTTATTATTTAAGGACTCTGTGGTTTCACTTGATTCAGGGAGGGGAGGTTGACCATGACAGCCACATATGGGCAGCTAGGTGGTTGTAAGTTCATTGTCACAGGATAACAGGTGTCCAAGCAGGTGTAAGGGGCCCCTTGATGCGCAACTTGCTTCTATGGTTGAGGGGCTACAGTTAGTGGTTGGTTTGGGTATGAATTACACATGGGTGTGGGCTGCTGTGTGGTTGAACATTGAGTAATGTAGGGCTCCAGGTCCCCCCATCACACTTTATCATCGGGACCTGAGAAGATGGCCCTGGTGCTGTACCAGCCTCATGGGGGGCCCTATCATGTGGTGAAACACAACCCTGGCTAGTACTGGAATTATCCTGCCCCTGGTAAGTGAATAGGGGCCCAGAGAGACTCATTTAGAGGTGCATGGTGGTTGTCTACCCCTAGGTGGACTGGGCCTGGGGAGGCTACGGAGCTTAGACTAGCGGCAAAATCCAGTCAACATTTCCTCTTGCATTTTGCAACTGGAGACTGGGCTGTGGATTCAGACGCCATTGTTAGAGCTACTATCACTGTTCCTGAAGGGGATAGATGAAGAGAGAAATCCTCTGGGATCACACCATAGTTAGGCCTCTCATCCTGGCTCGGATCCCTGTTCGAACTAGTCACAGTCGCAGTCAAGGACCCTTTAGTAGCCTCCGCTGCCCCACTTGGCCCTGACAACCCTAAGGATAGTCAACTTTCCGCTAAGTCTATTTCCTTGGAGACTACTCCCACAGCTTGTGGAAGAAAATAATCAATAGTAATACGCTTTGAGTCCACAGCTGACTTTGCATGTCCTGGTTTACACTTTCCCATGATAACAAACAGGCACGGGCAGATGTCTTGAGTAACAAGGGTAAGGCCCCTAATTTAGTATAGCTCTCTTGAACATAGGAGAAGTGGAGCAACACCATGCATTACTTTTGAAGGTAAGACAGAAGGATACAGGTTCCACTTACTTCATGTTTGGAAAGTTGAAGGCAACCAAGCAACATGATATCAGCAGGGGGGCTGAGGCACCAGCAGGATCAAAGCTAATCAGCACAGGGAGAAGCCAAGATCCAAGAGCGTAGGCCCAAACCAGCCTCGTTAAGCTGTGAACTGGCTAGGACAGGCCCGTTCTTGGCCCGGTGTTCACCCGGACTCACACCCTGATGTGATCCGTGCACGTCCTATGCTATGGGAGGGCTCTGATTGTTTTATGGCACTCCGGCGCCTTGTCAGCCCTCATGTGATGGCCCGAAAATCTGGGGATGTAGTCCCAACCCAGTGAGTATGGCCGGTGGTCAGGGCAGCCGCAGAGTAGGGTCAGTGCAAAATGAGCGAGGCCCCTATGCTGGAGCACACCTCCGATAGTTTTATGGCACTTCAGCGCCTTGTCAGACCCCAAGTTATGGCCTGGAAAGCTGGAGGATGTAGTATCACCCCAGCAAGTATGGCCGGTGGCAGGCCAGCAGCAGAGCAGGGTCAGTGCAAAACAAGCAAGGCGATAGAGTGATCAATGGGATCTCTCTTAGAAAATATGTCTAAATACACAGATTCTTTTCTAACACCATTTGTGAAAAGATTACCCTTCTATATTTAAGACAGTAGAGACTTCTTAAGGATAATAGATAATGTCTCATGAGAGAAAACATATGTACTCCTGACATTTGATGTATGCAGCCATATATTAGCATCAATCAATCAGTCAACATTGACGCCAAACTGTAATTTAAAAATATGTGAAGGAAGTCATCATATACAGTATTCAAATTGAAAGTTCCACTCCAGTTGGTGGTGTCCTATAGTTAGAGGACCTGCAGCGAAGTTTCAAACGATGAGTGCCCAGCAGCCCCAGCTCCCCCCTGAGAACCGTAAATCCTGTGGTGAGAATGGGTCTACGCCTGTAAGCGGTATATTACGGTGCTTGTCCAACAACCATACAGACACATCTCACTTTGAGAGGATAAACGGCTGGTACTACATGCAAACCATAGACGGAAGGATTTATACAACTATACAGTCTAGCCACATTGAGAAGAATTTTAACTGGGACCCCTGAAGAAGTCCGAGAGAGTGAAACGCGTTGGCTATGCTTCTTAATCGAATGTGAAAAAGAAGATTAAAGAATAAAGGATTATAAACTGAATATGTCCAATGGATGTTTTGTATTGAGAAACATGTAATTTGTGTCATAATATTTAAAGTGTTTTGCTGAACTCCTACTGATGTAAAGTCATTCGACTTATACAATTTTAGGTGCTGAACCACTGTATATTGATTGATGAGTCAGTGGTTTTTTCACCTCAGGAAGTTTAGAGGAGTTGAACTTTCCAGTTCTTTGCACTAAAATATGTATCTACTTGTCCTCACAGTAGGGAAAGTGTGGTCTTCATTGCCTCAATCCCCTTGTAGTCAAATAGTCTTTGTAAAAAATAGTGGAGTCGATGTCGGCCTGGAGAATCGTCATCAGGGATACCAGTGCGGCGGTGTGAAGTGTGGGGGTGCAAAGGGCAGGGCCCACAGGTCACGGTGCAAGCAGCGGCTCGGTGGTGGCGTTGGTCAGAGGCATCGAGGAGACCAGGGTTGCGGTACAAGATGCGGTGGTGCCCCCTGCGGTGCCTTCAGGTCAGGGAGCTGGCAGCAGCACTGTTGACGGTCTCAGATTTCTTTTTCTTCTATTGCAGCACAAAGCACACAGTTCCTGGTGCTGGAAGCCAATGAAAATGAAGTCTTTGCTGTTCATGAGACTTCTTGAACAGGGGACAAGCTCTACCTCAAGCCCTTGGAGAAACTCAGGAAAATAAGATCCAGAAAGTCCAGTACAGTCCTTTCACTGCCCAAGACAGAAGCAGGTACTGCAGGCCAACACAGCAAAGCACACAGCAAAGTGTTAGTCTCTCCTCACAGCTTCTCCAGCTCTTTTTCTTGGCAGGTTTCTTGATCCAAAAGAGTTCTAAAGTTGTGGGGTCAGGCCCCCAATATTTATACCACATTTTCCTTTGAATTTGGTACAAACAAAGTTTCTCTGGCACACATAAACCAATTCAGCCTGGCTCAGGCCAGGTTCACCACAGGAGCTGATGACAGCTTTGGAGAGGCAGCCTCTTTCCATTCAGGTGAAAGCAACAACTCCTCCCACTCCTCTACATGCAGTCAGGTCTAGTCCGCCTGGCTATGAGCCACTCAGGAAAGGCAGGACACACCTCAACCCCCCCTTCTGTCTGTCTAGTGTGAATGCAGAGTCCCAGCTCCTGTCACTCTAAACCCAGACGGGGAATACACAAATGGCAGAAGCACACAGTATGGTTAAGCAACAAAATGCTCACTTTCTAAAAGTGCAAAAAGAACAGATGATGGACGGAATGCTGATTTAATCAAACATTCACCCCCAGTCATAGATCTGGGTTAAATCCATCTTTTTTTGCATGCCACGCCATTTCAGTTTTGACCCAGCCATACGCAAATCAGTCTTGGCCCTGTTCCTCATGGGAATAGTCCAGCCCGAACTGCCAGGCCAGGTCTTCCCTAGACCAGAAACACGCATCCTGGGACCGGTTTCGGGTAACACCCCTCATCAGCCAGTCTAACTTGAATCTGGTGGTGTAGCGAGCATGAGACTCACGTCTGGGCATACCCTCCCCACTTAGGGCGACAAATGCAAAAATGGCAGATGATGGACGTATTGCTGAATTAATCAAACATTTTCACCCAGTCACAGATCTAGGTTAAATCCATAGTTTTTTTGCATGCTACGCCATTCCAGTTTAGACCCAGCCATATGCAAAAAAGTCTTGACCCTGTTACCCATGGGAATAGTTCAGCCCTAACTGCCAGGCCAGGTGTTCCCTGGTCCAGAAACAAGCATCCTGGGACTGGTTTCGGGGTAACACCCCTCATCTGCCAGGCTAACTTGAATCTGCTGGAGTAGCGAGCATGGTACCCACATCTGGGCATACCCTTCCCATTTAGAGCAACAAATGCAAAAAGAACAGAGGATGGACGGAATGCTGAATTAATTAAACATTGACCCCCAGCCACAGATCTAGGTTAAATCCATATTTTTTTGCACGCTGGGCCATTACAGTTTAGACCCAGCCATTCGCAAATCAGTCTTGACCCTCAACCCGAACTGTGGCATTTTCAAACATATAATAAGAAAATCAACTTCACTAAAAGATGTATTTTCAAATTCTAAGTTCAGGAAGCCTAAACTCCATTTCTCTATCTTGTCTCAACGGAACGTTAGGCTTGTAAGATGTTACAAAGCAACTTCCATGTTAGCCTATGGGACAGATAGCGTTGCAATAGTGAAAAACAAAATGCCCAGTATTTCACTATCAGGACATGTAATAAATACCAGTGCATGTGCTACCTTTCACATACACTGCACCCTGCCTATGGGGGTACCTTGGGCCTACCTGAGGGATGCCTTACATGTGAGAAAAGGGAAGGTTTATGCCTGGCAAGTGGGTGCACTTGCCACGTCGGCATGGCAGTAAAAACTTTGTGCAGATACTGTAGTGGCATGTCTTGGACACATTTGAATGGCTACTTGTGTATGTTGCACAACCAGTGCTGCAAGTCCACTGGTAGCATTTGATTTACAGTCCCTGGGCACACACAGTGCACTGTACTAGGGACTTACTAGTAAATCAAATATCCCAATCATGGAAACACCTGGGCGGCCTGGTTCTCACAAGCCAGGGATCCAGGCACCAGACAGGGCCACCTTCCTTCCATGGAGCAGGGTGGAGAGAAGTCTGGGCTCCTATGACCTGAACAGCTTCCGGACTCCCACATGAGAAGTGGGTGAAGCCATGGCATGCATGTACCACGTTGCATGGTGCAAACGTGATGCAAGCCTTTCATAAATGAGGCCCTAAGTCTTTAGCTGTTAAACACAAATGAAGGTCAAGATTACACTGTTTCTGAAAAATGAACATATTATCAGAAACACATATTACACCAAGATAAAATGTACCAAGGAAAATTTTTCAAACAGAGAATCAAACACAGTGGCATAGGGCACAAAATCAAGATCAAAATCAAGACTAAACACAAGCAGCAGACGCCCCAAGTGGAAGGAGACATCCGGGGAAACGTTACAGCAACATTGGTACAACCTTTACCATGTATTGTCATATAAAATGTGCACATTGCATACCGCTAGCAGAATCAACATTTTAAAGCAAGGAGACCTTCTATATTATAGAGACAGAGAGCCTCCTACTTTATGTTAGGGTATGGTGGAATGTGATATACAGAAATATAAATACAAGTACAGACACAGAAATGAGCCACAAATTCCCAAAAGAAGGGGGTTTCGTTGAAACACAGAAAATAAAAATGCTAAACTAAACTCCATTAACCAAAAATGAGGTAGCCTGGGCACTGAAGCAATGAGCAAAATCTTGTGACATCTTCTTTAGGGTGGAAAAAAGGACATTCATAGGGACAATTGTCAAAGAGCCTCTTCCAGTACTACACTGACATAGGCCATACCATGACTTGTATCACAGCAAATCCAAATATTAGGGCAACCCAATAATCCCCCAAAGAACTGGGTCCAGATATATGTCAATGCAAATTGCCCTCTGAAGAAGAAGCACATTTTTCTTTTGATTATTCTTGAAAAGGACTCCAGTGTGCAACAAAATCCAATTCATATATAAACTAATTCAAAGCAAACAATATATCAATTAATACATCAATATGGTATGGATATGTCAATGACAGTGGTGGCTGCCTCCAATCTAAAGTGGAGGGGTGGCGTGTGTGAGAAGTTGGCCTGGCATATGCTGTCCACTAATTATAGTGGGCACCTTGCACCAGTCCAAATCGACTCTTATGGTAGATAGGTTAAAGACAACCTTATTGAAAGCTATCCTAGTGGTAGCTATGGAGAGCAGCCTTCAGGCTAAGTCTTGAAGGAATGTAAAGCAGCTTGTTTTACCAGTCTATAATCTCTTGAGTGACCAAATGAAAGAGCACCACACCAGGTATATATTCAAAATATATGTATTTATTACTAAACACGCCCTCTAGTCTCTTTATGAGGCTAGAGTTCGAAGTACATAAGTTATAAGATCTTAAATCACAATAATAGCACAAATACACGTTTGGGCCCTAGGGGCGTACCAAACCATATACCAATAAAGTGGTATGCGAACCACGACTGAACTAGACACTAGGCCTAGAGCCTCTAGAAGTGCTTGGACCACAAGGAACCACCCAAGGTAGTGACACAGGGGACCCACGGGAGACGCGTGCAGTGTAAATACACAACCGCGATACGCCGTTAACTTCTATGGAGAAAGTCGGGATCGGGAAAATAGAGGAAAGGGACACTTAGAAGAGGACTAGGACAAAACCCTTTGAGATCTAGGACTTTGAAGAGTCTCTACCCACGGGAGCACCGGAGTACTCATGTTACCTCACCCAGGGAAGCCGGGTGCATAGGTGCCTTTCGGGGTCGGGTTTCGTCGTCGATTCGAATGGCGATCTGCTGCAAAGTGCTGCTGGCGGCCAAGAGAAAAGTGTCCGGGTGGATCCAAGAGTGGATCGGAGTTCTGGTGAACCTGAAAGCAGAGGGGACAGAGTCTGGGTCACTAGCCAGTGACCAGGAAGGCGATGGACAGATGCCCACCGATGTTGAGTGCTTCAGGTGCGTTGACGGTCGTCTTGACTCTTCAGCCACGAGGTCCGGGAGGCGTTGTCGGCAACCAGGAGCAGGATTCGGGCTGGTGCTTGATGTCTGTCGAGTGCTGAGGTATCAGCGACCGGATTGGAACCAACAAGCCTTGGCAACGGCAAGTCTTGAGTAAGATGTAGATCGTCGATGGTGCAGACCAACAAGGTCTGTGGAACTCACCCAGCAAGCGTAAGTGAGGGCAGGCCTGGAGCAACCAGGATGCCAAGTAAGGAAAAGATTGGCCTTCGTTAAGGGCTACTAGCCAACGGGCTAGCGACCGCGAAGGAGCCTCGTGACGCCGCACGTGGAGCTGGCTTGCAGGACACTCGTGGAGTGGGGGCCAGTGATCTTCGGTGCAGGTAGTGCTGGAGGCTAGGGCTACTTGGAGCCCAAAGCGCGACTTCTTGGGAGACCCAGAAGATGGTGCACTTGCAAATGTGCTTGGTGTCCAGGGGTCACGGTCTCACGTCACCCACGATAGCCACGGGCCTCAGCTTTGCTGGGGACTCAGGGTAGCCTCGGCGAAGTCTGAGAATCCACCTCTGGTGATGCGATGACTTTGGCGTCCGACGGGAGCTTCAGTAATGCGAACCAGACAGATGATTCTTTGGTGCCTGCCAAGCAGGGGAGTCACTCCTTGACCCCAAGGGAGATTCTTCAGTCCTCTAATCTTATCGTAGAGCGTCGAAGGTCCAGGATTCAGTGTCAGAGTTTCGTCCAGGTATAATCTAAAGTCCTAAGGACTGGGTTCCTACCTTTATTCTAAAAATAGGGTTGGACTACTCTGTGGCCCCACCTATGGGTGGGTCAGGGCAGAGGGGTGGCTACACCCCTTTCCCTTTGTCCAGTTCGCGCCAAAGCAGGGGCTGCAAGCCCCTGATCCGGTTTGAACTGGGGTATGCACTAGGGACACCAAATGTGCCCCCAGTGCAGGACTTCAAAGCACCCGAAAGTGCTCCCGCCCAGCCCCAATACACATTATCCTGTCTGGGGAGGTGGTCACACCTCCCTGGGACAGGAAACCTATTGTCCAGGCCTCCCCTGCCGGAGTTTCGTCCAGCAGCAGGAGGCCAGACTCGTGTCTGTGGCAGCAGCATCCATTTTGTGATGCCAGGGCTCTGGAAAGAAGTTACCGGGCTAGTTAGAGTTAACATGTCTTTCCCTCTAGAAGGGTGGAATGCTACCCCCGCCGCCAGTATTGGCGGGGGGTAGTATTCCAAGATGTTTGACACCAAACACGACATGTTTAGGTGCAGCCATTCCAAAGTTAGCATTTTACCGCGAGGATATAATGCGCTTAAGAGTATATGGTCAGGCTGCACTACAAACAGCATCAGAGATGGTCTCCGAATGCTGCAGAGGGGCCCTGCTCATGCAGGGGCACCCTCTCACATAGGAACCACGCACTCTGCCTTTAGGATTGATAAGGCCTGCCTTAGGAGTGACTTATAGGTTTATATGTGTGTATGTATTTCGTGATATAGGTAACCTATATCACAGTAAGGGGTGCATGCACCACCTTACCCAGGCTGCAGTAGCAGACCTGTGGTGTCAGTTTGGATGGCCTTCCAGGGGTGGCATAATACATGCTGCAGCCCCTGGCAGGCCTCTGAGGTACCTATGCCCTTGGTACATAGTATACCATATACTAGGGACTTATAAGGGCACTCCAGATCCCAATCAGTGATGTGCCTAAGGCACATGGAAACCATTTTAGAGAGGAAGCAGCTAGGCTGGGGTTCTGATTAGCAGGGCCCCAGCCAGACTAATGTCGAAAAACAGTGAAGCATCAGCAAAAGTGGGGGTACCCATGTGAAGCATATCCTACTCTCCTACAGCGTGCGGGGGGGTTAGGGGAATAATAATAAATTGGGAAAAAAGACTTACCTGCCGCTGACACTGCTGGCCATCTCGGTGCTCCCCTCCCGCTCCCCTCCCACAGCAGAGGCTCCCCACCCAATCCAGACGCTGCTCTCATGCCATACCTAGAATGAGAGAAGCACCTGGATTGGCCTGAGCGGGCTGGTCCAATGCTCACTCAGGCACAGGGAGCCTGTGGCTTTTCTCCAACCCGGCTGTGCAACACAGCTGGTTTGGAGAAATTCGTGTGCGTGTCTGTTTGGCCGCTTAAGACAGCCGGTCGAACCGACATGCGCACTTATAAGTGCCCACCACTCCTCCTCCCTGCCATGGCCCGGACCCCGCCCCCCGCCCATGATTCCATGGCTCAGGCTGCTCAAGCAGCGGTAAATAAAATGATAATAACATTATTTTATTATCATTTTATTTTTCATCTGCTGGCAGTGGGGCGACGCTCCTCCACTATTACAGAGGAGCTGCGCCTGGTCAATTATATTATTAGGGGGGTTTCTGTATGACCATAATTCCTTTTTAATAAGTAATACTCCAACTAAAACACAAGGTCTATACAGGGTGAGATAACGAGCACAAGGCCTATGTCACATCATGACCACAGAAACAATACATCATTAACAAGACTTGATCTGAGACTTTCTGTACTTTTGGTATTCCATGCATGGCTTAATAAGCAAAGCACTTATTTACAATTCACTTTGACATCTGATAATGCTCAGATTTATTTTCTTGATTGAATGGTTACAAATGAATGCGGTCGGCTTTATGTGAGTCTATATACAAAACCAATTGCACGTAACATATTACTAAAATATGACCGCCACCATCAAAGAAATCTAAGGGACAATCTGCCCTTCAGACAGTTCCTTTGGATTAGATGCAATTGCACTAAAAAAGCAGAATATTTTGAGGAAGCTAAAGTCCTGACCACTAAACTGGTTACCAGAGGCTATCCACATAGGCTGGGTATAATATTGTAAAACAAGCATGGTATAATAACAGTGACAATACTGTTAAAAGAGCAAACACGAAATACAGAGACAACCCGTTTGGCATGTGTCACCACATTTGGTACTGAGTCTAATAGAGTAAACAAAGTGATTTTTAAAAATTGCATTTTTTGTTAGAATCAGATAGCTTTATGCTAGAAAAAGCTAGGCTTTTAAGAGAGAGGCTGTAATATAAGAGACAGACTTGTTAAAGCTTATCAAAGAGGCCAAAAAAATCTAGTAGCACACTATTGTGAGGCATGAGCCTTATTGTGGGACATTTTAAATGTGGGACTTGTATAGCATGTAACTATACTTGCTCCAGGAATAAGGTTACACTAAACGGCAAAGAGTGGGTACTGAAACATTTCTCTAATTGTGCATCTAAAAATTTAGTGTATTGCTTTGAATGCCCTTGTGAGCTGAAATACGTTGGCAAAACCACACAAGATGTACGTCGAAGAATTTTTCAGCATCAATCTATAATTTGTCGCAATATACAAAATGCACGTTTGGTTGAACGCTACAGAACATTAAAACATGTTGCCACTTGTTAGAAATGGGGTTTCTGGTTGGCCAGGGTATGCACCTAAGCCAAGTAGAACCCACCACTCTAGTCAGGGCGAGGGAGTTACACGCTGACGATAATCCCTGCTCACCCCCTTGGTAGCTTGGCACGAGCAGTCAGGCTTATCCCAGAAGCAATGTGTAACGCATTTGCGCAACACACTCACACAGCAGCAACACACTAGTCACACCACAAAAGAAACTCCACACAAGGTTATATAAAAATAGCCTTTGTATTATCCATAAAACACATTAGAACACCATCACATATTTTACCGTGCCACTAGGCACTTGTCATGACTTTACAGGGATGACATAAACCACTTTGTCAATCGGGCAATTGTCATAAACATCACAGTTGGGTGCAAGCAAGTAAATCCTTGTAAGTTGAGCACCTTATGAGAACACCAATAAATCATGAAACACCTCATCCCCTAGGGTGGCCATGAACACATGAACCATGTGATGAGGGGAGAACACATAACTCATAACATCAGGCAATAAGCGTAAACATCATCAGCAGTGCACCATAGCCATAACTTGTGGAGTGCACATATCATGAAATGCGGAATGCAGAAATGCCGCCATCACAGTTTACCCAGAAGGCATGTCAATTACCGAAGCCTCCTCGGGCGATAGGGCACCTCACTCTTGTGCCTCCATTAAGAGACGCGAACTTTATGTAAAAATAATGCCCCGAACAGTGGAAGGCAGCTACCCACAGACACTTGGCGCAGCTGTTAAATCAAGTTGCGGCGTGGTCGGGGCTCAGCCCCTCTGCTCAGGCCAAAGGGCCCCGTACCGCCAGTATCTGAGGCACCCCCCCCAACAGAAGGTAAAACATCAAGCTGCCCGCACTCAGGTAGTGCAGCGGTATGTGGCCCCAGAAGGAGAGAAGTAGGGGGAGGGCACTCACCCGCTCCCCGGTCAGGATCTACTGCTTCCAACGTGGGCGCCAAACCATCTACGTTGAGCGGGAGGCGCAAGGCGTGTCACTGATCAGCACAGATACACTGGCATGTCCCTGATCAGCACTGCTACATTGCTCCTCGTGGCGAGAGCATGCTCGCTGCTCTCGGCTTCTCTTTGGAATGTGGCCCCACCCACAACCAGGCTTCCTCTGCCTGACTTCTGGCGGTTCCTCGCGGCCACAGAATACGGAGCGAGTTTTCCATCGGGCCTTTAATCCTCAGACCTCCTCACTGCGCCGACACCCTCCGCGCCCGCCGTAGTTGGAGGAGTGAGCCCACTTCTCGGGCTCAGGAAGAGAAAGGTGGAAGCACCCACCACACACTTCTGGTGTGCAGGGCCCCGCACGTCAGGGGCGAAGAAAAGCAGGCAGCGCTCCTCACGCTTTCTCCCCACGCTGCTCTGGGCACAATGCCCCTCCCAGGCACCTCAGGGCACCAGAGGTAGAGTGCTCACCACGCGCTGGAATCAGAGGGCAAAAACAAATGAAGCACTCAGCCTGTCTCCCACCTGAAGACACAAACAGGGAGCAGATGGCGCTTTTCTCCACGAATCGCCAAGGGCAAAGCTGGGCACAGGAAGGCCAGCACACCGGGCCACCCAGCAGGTGGCAGGTCAGTCCCCAGTGGGGGTTCCTCCTGTCGCACTGCAGTCCACGCAGTGTCTTATTTCCAAGCAAGCTCCAGTCCCAAAGGTTCAGTTCCCAGACATGGGGTCACAGCCCCAATACTTATAGTGAAAATGTCTTTGTTCTCCCCTGGCCCAGGGCTCTGAGCCCACTCCAAACCAGTTCTGTCCTCACTGGTGTAGTTTCCTGGCAGGGGGTGGCAACAGCATTGTTCAGGGCAGACCATGCCTATTCAGGTGCAAGGCAAATCTCCTCCCACCACTCTCTATGCAGCCCAGGTCTATTCAGCCCATCCCTGACTCATCCCAGGAAAGGCAGGTCAAACCTCAACCCCCCCTTCCCCCAGTGGCTGTCTGAAAAGATTTCACATCCCCTGTCTCTATCACTCCAAAACCAGACAGTCAATTCTCAGACCAGCAGAGGCCTAAAGACACATAGCACACAGAAATGCCCACTTCTAAAAGTGGCATTTCTAAAATGGTAATAATAAATCCGCTTTCACCAATAAGCTGGATTTATCACTACTATTCCCAACATACCAAACTTGATCACGCTACCCCTCTCATGTCAGGAATTACCACGGAAGCACATATCAGGGAATCCCCAATGCATTCCTATGAGAGGGCAGCCTCACAGCAGTGAGAAACCAAATAGGCTATTTGTCACTACCAGGACATGTCACACAGTTAAGGCACATGTCCTATCTTTTACCTGCACCTCACCCTGCCCATAGGGCTAGCTAGGGCCTACCTTAGGGGTGACTGATATGTAGTAAAAGGGGAGTCACAGACGTGGCAACTTCTTTATGTGCCACGTCACAGCGGCAGTAAACTGCGCGCACAGGCCCTGCAGTGGCAGAGGCCTGGGACAGTTTTGAAAGGCTACGTTGGTGGGTGGCACAAGCCGTGCTGCATGCCCACCAGTAGCATTTAATTTACTGGCCCTGGGTATATGGGATACCACTGTACAAGAGATTGATAGGTAAATTAAATATGCCAAACAGGTGTGCACCAATCTTACCAAGTTTACCATAAAAAGCACATGCACTTTAGCAGTGATCAGCAGTGATAAAGTGCCCAGAGTCAAAAACCCACCAACAACAGGTCAGAACAAGCATTTGCAATGCAATAGGTTTCGCAACTGCGAGATTTTTACGTATTGGCATTGTAAATGGCAATGCCATTTATTTATGTGTTTAAAAAAAACCTGCAATAATAAAAGGCATTGTCATGTACAATACAAATAGGTCAAAGTTTCTAAAAAGCGAGAGCTTTTGCATTGTAAACACTTGTTTACAATGCATTCTGAACTCAAATATCTGAAAGTGCTTTCATACCTGTTAATGAAGAAAAAAGAGCTTCAGTGAAATAAAATATTTGTCTAAGATCACACAATTTAAGCTGAAAAGACGCACGTTATCCAGGTTTTCTAATTTAACTGTGTGCAAATCAGCCAGGGAATGGGCATCTGGTTGTCTTTCCTTATGTTAAGGCTTTGTGGTAATCTCTTTGTGGATTTTTCAGCAGTTTTTATATAGCAATAACTTGACCCAAATGTAGTTGTTTGTAGATACCTGTAGCGGGGAATATGAGGGCTCATCAGTTGTGTATAGATACCTGTAGCAGGGCAGCTTAGGGACTGTGTCCGTATGTTCCGTGTGGACTGGTTCATTTACCCACACATAAAACCACGTGTAAAACGAGTTTAAACGCTACCCTCGGAAACACACCAAAGGTATAGCGTCTCAGGCGTGGTTTTCTGAATTAAGCAGTGAGCCGAAGAGGGGAAGGGCCTGTGCCAAGTGAATACCCTTCTGGGAGAACATGGCATGTGTTATTTTGCAATATTATCAGACCAGCGCACCTTTTGCCAAACAGGAAACAGGGACAAGGAAGACAATAGATAAAACAGATACAATAAGATAGTTTGCTGTGGGGTTGGGTTGATTTCAATTTTAGCTCTGCTGTTTGGGACAATGTATTATATAAAAAATGTTTGAAATATAAACTAATATGTAGGTTTCAAACGATGACGTTTAGCTTGGTTGCACAAGCTACCTAGACAGGCATTGCAACTCCTATAACAATAATAATGGTTAATGTTTAAACACATTGGGGCATATTATCAAGCGGCAGCGATAATTATCGCTGGCCACGCTTAGCGTGAGATTTGTTATCGCCGGCTATCGCTGGAAATTATCGCCATGCTAGCGCTGTATTAACAACGCTTAGCGCAATGGCGATAATTATTCCAGCGATAGCGGTGTTTTCCATGGAACATCGCTGGTTTTCCAGCGATGTTCCATGGAAAACGGCGATATCCTTGATGATAGGGCCTGTGGTCTTAGCCACACAATCCACCCCCCATGTTAGGTATGCCTTAGTCTGAAATATAACAGATGTTAAATTCCAGCGTTAAGGCATAGTTAACGCGATTTCAAATATCGCTACCCCTCGTTGATGATATCGCGAAGCTGGGTTAGCGATATTTTCCCATGGAGTTTTGTCAGGCACGCCTCCTTTGCATCTCATTAACGATGCGATGCGAGGCGCGCTGACAACGGGCGCTAAGGCAAGGAAACACGGGCTAGCGTGTCCTTGTTAATAGAGCGATAATATTATCGCTGCTTTTCGCCCGAAAACGGATGCTAAAGCGGCGATAATGTTATCGCCAGCCCTTGATAATATGCCCCATTGAATTGCTAGATTAACAGGTGTACTTTTACCCAACGTAATGGTACTCGTTTTTCGGCATAAGAGCATTGAAAGCTTAAGATATTAAAAAAGAGAAGGATGAAAGGTTGAGTCGGCCACGCTGGGTATTCGAACCTACAATCTGCTAAAGCGAGTCCTTGTGCGCCATGCAGACTACAGGTACTCACCGAACCCAGCAAGCCGACTTTGAACTAGCTCCACCAAAACGAAAACACAGTCACTGCTACAGAAAAATCAAGCGCAGTTGTAAATCAGTGCAACATAGAGACACGAATCTGACACAGCAAGCGCTGTACATAGGCAGTACGGGGCATATTATCAAGCGGCAGCGATAATTATCGCTGGCCGCACTTAGCGTGAGATTTGTTATCGCCGGCTATCGCTGGAAATTATTGCCATGCTAGCGCTGTATTAACAATGCTTAGCGCAATGGCGATAATTATTCCAGCGATAGCGGTGTTTTCCATGGAACATCGATGCTGTGTGACATCACGTACTCTGTGCTTGAGTTCTCTAGTGTTTTGTTGATAGCTGTGCAGTGCTCTTAAAGAAGAGGGTACCGGGTCGAACAAGCTGTCAGCAGGTCTCATGAATATTTAAAATTAGCATCATAGTTGAATACTGCTCTTTGATAAAATGACTATTGTTTTCGGGGAGAGAACACATTGTAGAAGAATCTGTTCTCTATTCCTAAAATATGTGCCAATTCTCAAAAACCAGATGGACACGGCTCAGAGGTGAGTTATTCGGTCACCCCATCTCGACAAATGAAATAACTGTTAGATGCCATTGTCTGCCAGTGCGGTTTATATCACATTCATAAAGTTATTGCGACCCTGGTGGCGTCATTAATGATATAGAATATAGAAAGTGTTTTTCTGTAATGTTGTATTCAACACTTTAGATTTATGTGGTCCTTTATGGTGACGTTCCTTGATTAAAGGGTTTTGAAAACACTGTGCAAGCTGTATAAGGTCTGGCCAGTAAACAGTGTAGTGCTTTTACCGCACGTGTTGTATAGGAAGATTAAATCCAGGCGCTAGTAATGCATTAGAGGAATGACCGTGGTTCTGTCAGGCACCAGCCAAGGACTGACTCTCAGTGAGCACCCCAGGGTATGTGAAATTACAGTGACTGGGGCACATTTGCGTCTGTTCATTTGGAGTGTGTGCACAGACCGTGCCCACACGCACATACACATATATATGCAAATAATATAATCCGATAATACCTAGACAAATACATGGTTACCTGCTTTAATACAATAAATCTGAGCACATGCACGAATTGACTGGACTGGGATGTTAAAAAAGAGTTGCTAAAAGTGTTTTATTGCCTAATCAATATTGCTTTAAGCTAGCTCCGGGCAAATAAGCCCGACCTGTGCAGGGGGGCTCAGTTGAGTTCTCCACGTAGGAGTATTTTAATAAGTGGATCTAATGATTAATTTCAGAGCACAGTTTTGTTCATATATGGGATAATAGACTATGGGTTGTGTAGGATCGCCTGAAGAGAATCTAATGACATATTCCAATGTTTCACGGTCTAGCACAGTACGGGGGTATATGATTACTATGCAACTGCAAATCTCATGAGAAAACTGCTCTGATTCCCCAGAGGTACAGACCATGCTGGGATGAGGAGCTCTCGGTTTAGTGCAGCCACCAGCCCTCAAATATTATTGGCGGGGTGGGGGAAGTGTCATAACACAGGCCCCCGCAGCCCCCGCAGTGTGGGAGGGGCAAGCTCCAGGGGGCTTCCTCAGCACAGAGCTCCTGATTGAGTCGGGGGGCCTCCACATACCTTGAAGAGGGCCCCCCTCAAGTTTTGTTACGCCAGTAGGGGTGGTATGTAAGTCCTCTGTATGGTGATCCAGCGCTGCCGAACGCACACACACGCAAATGGCCAAAGTATTTCTGCGACATGCACTAATTAATCAAGAGATGTAACTGTAAACGTACTTCGGGCAATAAGCACATCCTCAGGCCAAAATGGGGTAAAAGGCCGCTTTTAAAGGACAGGTAAGCATTTTCTTTTAATACATATATGCAAATCAGGCCTCACTAATACATATTCAAATCTATCACCCCCCCGCCCGTAAACAATTCCCCACAACAAACTTCCCCAACATTGTTCTGACTAATCCTCCTTCCCAACCCCTATCTACGTCTCCTGCCTACCTCTTGCCTCATTCCTCGCTCCCCTGTTTCCCTCTGTCCGAAGGTATTCAGAATGCCCCCAACCCTTCCTGCCTGTCTTGATCTCCTCCAATTCTGCCACCTGTCCAAGCGACAACCACCGAAACTCACTAACTATGCAACATTTTAATACCCTTGCTGAATAATACATCCTCTAAGGGTGGGTGGGCAGGACCAAAAGAGTGACCCTACCTCACGACGCGCTCCTGAAGTGTGTGCGCAACAGAGAATTTGCACTCCTGGCAGCTCACGCTAGGCGCCAGCCAATCAGGACTTCCTACCCGTCCTGGACTGCGCCAATTGCCCGAAGCTGCCCGGGGTGGACATTCTGAGAATGCCACTCTCAGGAGCCCTCATCGGGCAATAAGCACATCCTCAGGCCAAAATGGGGTAAAAGGCCGCTTTATTGGACAGGTAAGCATTTTCATTTAATACATATATGCAAATCAGGCCTCACTAATACATATTCAAATCTATCACCCCCCCGCCCGTAAACAATTCCCCACAACAAACTTCTCCAACATTGTTCTGACTAATCCTCCTCCCCAACCCCTATCTACGTCTCCTGCCTACCTCTTGCCTCATTCCTCGCTCCCCTGTTTCCCTCTGTCCGAAGGTATTCAGAATGCCCCCAACCCTTCCTGCCTGTCTTGATCTCCTCCAATTCTGCCACCTGTCCAAGCGACAACCACCGAAACTCACTAACTATGCAACATTTTAATACCCTTGCTGAATAATACATCCTCTAAGGGTGGGTGGGCAGGACCAAAAGAGTGACCCTACCTCACGACGCGCTCCTGAAGTGTGTGCGCAACAGAGAATTTGCGCTCCTGGCAACTCGCGCTAGGCGCCAGCCAATCAGGACTGCCTACCCGTCCAGGACTGCGCCAATTGCCCGAAAATGCCCGGGGGTGGACATTCTGAGAATGCCACCCCCAGGAGCCCTCATCGGGCAATAAGCACATCCTCAGGCCAAAATGGGGTAAAAGGCCGCTTTTATTGGACAGGTAAGCATTTTCATTTAATACATATATGCAAATCAGGCCTCACTAATACATATTCAAATCTATCACCCCCCCGCCCGTAAACAATTCCCCACAACAAACTTCTCCAACATTGTTCTGACTAATCCTCCTCCCCAACCCCTATCTACGTCTCCTGCCTACCTCTTGCCTCATTCCTCGCTCCCCTGTTTCCCTCTGTCCGAAGCTGTTCAGAATGCCCCCAACCCTTCCTGCCTGTCTTGATCCCCTCCAATTCTGCCACCAGGAAAAACACTGACCCAGGAGTTTTTCCTGTCCCCCCTTACACTTGAAAACCAAAATCTTTTGTTCTGAAACATTTTTGTTATATAAAAACACACACTGTCACCAAACAGGTGAAATACTTTATTCATATTAGATAGACAGAATATTCTCAACTTTTGCCTAATAAGGCAATTAGCAGGTAAAGAACTTTGAACAATGAAAAAATTGTTTGCTTAGTGGGGGAGTGATGGTGGGGAGGAGGGAGGAATGAGAGGATGGAAAAAAGGTGGGGGGGAGGAAGGAGATAGGAGAAATTGACTACAAATATAATGAAGCTGTCGCCCAACAGCTTATCATTAACACCAGGCTTTTAATTGCAAGATTTTTGTAATCGTTTCTTTTATATACAGAATGTAAATCTCGTTGCCAATAAAAGAAAGATGCACCCCATCGTGACGAAAAAATTGATAGTCCTCTTTTGTAATATCACTATGGGCTAACCAATAAAAGCCATTAATTGAACAAAAGCGGTGTAATTCCCTGTTCACTTTTCTCCTCGCTCTCTCTACCGCAGTGAATCTCTCGCCCCTCTCCAGACTCTGTGTGGCATCAGCGCTGTCAAAATGATTTTTCAGTTGGCCCAAATTTTTCGCTAATAGATCCAAATCAGCCTTTATTTCTATGAGCAACCCCAGACCCGATAGCTGCACCAAATCATTTTCCCCCAGGTGAACCAATATAACTTCAGGTTTATTTTTAAAAGACATTTCACTCATCAAAGGCATTAGCTGACCCCACTTCATGCCGCTTTTCCCCAACCAAACAACAGAAACCTCATCTGAACGAAAACCCAAATTCTTTCCAAAATGTCTCTTCTCTGCTTGCTTTGCAGCCCACTTAACGAATGAATGTCCAACTATCCATACGTGCTTTTGCGACAATGTGAAACCCGCCGCCAAACCTGAAAAGAAATAACAATTAATATGCTTGGTCATATACTTCAGTATCTAAATCTCTAATGTATCTTAGGCAACAGTCTGAAGACCAACGCCCCAGTTTCTTTACATCGCTGAGTGAAAAACCCCACCTGGCAGCTTCTGAAGCCGCACCAATTCTAAAGGAGTGGGTACCAAAGTTGACCGGGTTTTCACCCAAACTCTTAAGAGTCTTTCTCAGAATTGACAGCAATTGGGGAGCCTTGAGAGGGGAGCCATCTTGATGCCTGAATACAAATTGAAAAGCAGCGCCTCCCACTTCTAGAAATTCTAACCAAGCTTTTATAAGGCATAATGGTCCTTTTATTCTTTGCAAAATTATTTTGGAACCCTTACCAACTTGATCCGTTTTGGAACTTTCGGGAAAAATACCTATAGAATTTTTTACAAGAGAAACATTTTTAACTTTGAGGTCATCATTCTTTGCTTTACCTAACAATTCAGATATTCTGAAAGCGCCAAAAAAGAGCCAGATCATGCATAGCTTGAATAAACGATATTCAAATTCAGAGAAACAGATCAATTGCAAACCTTTTGTTATGTTATATAAAAGTTTTAGATAGATTGGCTCTCGTTTAAATTGTCTTCTCTTTTTTATTTTTGCCCAACCTTGAAGTATTCTCCTACCCATTTCCCCCGCTGAAGGTTCGTATCCCCAAAAGAACTTCCCATAAAAGGACACACCTGCTAATTTCCCTGCTACTGTTGTGGAAGAAATATTCTTTTCTATGTTGATCCTAATGAAGCTAATTATGTCATCCCTACGTTTCTTCATCCCTACGTTGGTATTAGCTCTATAAGAGGTGCCTGAATCTAGGAACTCTAGCCATGCTCTCCTGTAGGCCAATTTGGTGCTTTTTGCCAGAGAGTTTTCAATAGGTTGCTGAGCTTTCAATTTGCTAAATCCCATACCTCGTTGGGCACCTGAGTCTTCTGCAGATCCGCTCCGGGCGCCAAACCACGGAATCTCTGCAACTGAAAACGAGATAGCGCATCTGCAATGTTATTGTCAGCTCCTGGTATATGTCTTACCTTGAACACTATGTTAAACATTAAGCAGCCCAACATGAATCTTTGTAAAAGCTTCAATAATTGTTTGTCTTTGGCCCTCTGACCATTTACCAAATCCACTACTGTTCTATTATCTACATGAAACAACACTGTCCTGTTCGCTAGATTCTTCCCCCAAACTGCCAGTGCAACTATTAATGGGAAGAATTAAAGGAATGCAATGCTTTTCTTTTCTGAAACCCAATTAGCTGGCCACTGTTCTGCACACCATTTCCCGTCCCAAAATAGACCAAATCCGTTTGCGCCAGAAGCATCTGAAAATAGTTGCATCTGCCAGACAAAATCTTCGTCTAATGACCAGATTGTGATGCCATTAAAAGCTCTTAAGAACATTAGCCACACTTCGAAGTCAGCTCTCATGCTAGCAGATATTCTGATTCTGTGATGGGGAAGCTTAACACCTGACATGGAAAAACCAAGGGGCATATTTACAAGGAGCTATCGCCCAATTAACGGCACTTTATCGCAGCCAAAGTCGTGATAAATATACCTCCCCATTCACAAGCTGGTGTAAACAGCCCACAGCACCAGTTTACCCACGATAGCAGCCGCAAAAAACATCGCCACAGAGGACCCGCGCAACTATCGCTAATGAGATGCAGAGTAGGCGTTCCCGTGCCAAAAGGCGCGACATCACACCTCAACATTCACAACGACCAGCCACATCGATTTATAAAAACACAAAACAGGCGATAAGGCGCGTTAGCACCAGGAAATCTACACCTGCTCTGACCTGGTGTAAAGTCGGACGGCAGCCTGCAAACCAAAAGGAGCACAGCCCAGGGCTACATCGGAAGGGCAACAGATGCCATGGAGCCACCCATCATGCGGCCCGGACACCCAAGAGGGCCACAACACCCCCCACCACCACCCCCAGGACCACCCCTCCCTGGCACCCCCCGACCAAAGACATGCCCCATCAGCCACACCTAAACATGTACAAAATATTCCACTCGATGTCGCATAATCACAACTGGTGACATGCATGTGTTGTCACAGAAATGAGCAGCACACATTCACTTTCGAAGCAACAAATGAAACTTTATTAAAATGAACACCGAAATGAAATGAAGACACATGGCCGCTCCCCTCGGGACAATACGTAGGTCACAGCCTGCAAGACAAAAAACATGATGAGAAGGTGTGTCCTGCGCACATCAGAGGACAGAGAGAGAGCGAAGGAGAGAGAGAGGAAGAGAGGGAGGGAGAGAGAGAGCGGAAGAGAGAGGGAGAGAGAGAGAGAGAGAGAGAGAGAGAGAGGAAGAGAGGGAGAGAGAGAGAGAGGAAGAGAGGGGAGAGAGAAGAGGAGAGAGAGAGGAAGAGAGGGAGAGAGAGAGAGAGAGGAAGAGAAGGAGAGAGAGAGAGAGGAAGAGAGAGAGAGTGCCGCCCCTGCGCACTCCAGGCCACACTGCTCACCTGCTGCCACCGGTGTGTTTCCGGTGTGTATAGCAGGACACCAGGTCACACATCTGAGTCATAGCCGTCAGCTGAAACAGAGTCCAGATACATGACTGGCACAGTACACACACTTGCACAAGACAACATCGCCTGCCCGCCCATGCACACCCAGGCAGAGGCACCCCAACCCCTCCCGCCGCCCATCGGAGCATGCCCGCCCATGCACACCCAGGCCTCAATGCTCACCTTCCGCCACCGGCGCGTAGACAGGAGGTCCCACCACGTGCCGCTACAAGGCACAAGCCCGGGGCCCGCAGACATGGCACCCTCCACATCATGCAGCCCCGCTCCGCAGGCCACCAGGTCTCACGTTTGGTGCTGGGTCTTGATTACTCCATGGCATAGGACATACCAGTGCACCCGGCACCATTGCAGGCTGCACACCCGCTCAGCCCAATGGGTGCCACCAACTCTGGGATACCGGAAGCGACGCCATGTGGCGGTAGGCCCGCGCTGCCCGCTGGCTCTGGCCTACACTGCGGTCCAGCAGGGCACACAAAACCTGAGCTGTCCTGACTGCCGGGATGGGGCATCATCGCAGGCTGCACACCCGCTCAGCAGCTTAAGGTGCCATTGACTCAGTGCACCCAAAGTCACCGTCCCGTGGCGGCGTGCCTGTGCCGTCCGCAAGGCCCCGTGTGCCACTAACCCTGTGCAACCCCAGTCTGCGCCACGTGGTGGTAGGCCCATGCCGTCCACAAGGCCTCGTGTGCCACTAACCCTGTGCGCAAAAACTCATGGGCCCTTAATGATTGAGAACCGTGGAGTGTCCGTCATCCAGTCACCACCGGCAGAGGGGAATGTGACGTCATCGGCCCCTTATGTTGGCGGAGTCACATGGCCTGTGACGCCTGTGCCGGATGGGTGTGGTGTGCGTGCAAACCTGCCCTCAGGGAGTGGCTGTGACATGCTGACAACTAGACCAGTGACCTGCACACCACCAGCGAGTACGCCTACGATGGGTAGCAATGAGGGCCCCCCCTCGGAGCGTTAGCGGAGTGGTCTGGCCTGCCGTACGCCGGACCAGCGCAGGGCTTGCAACAATGACTCGTGGGTTCTGGGCGTGGTTCAGTCCATGTCCGGACAAGGAAGTGACTGATGCGTGTGTCCCTGTTGTAGTGTTCACGGGACCCGGTACACAAAATGCAATGTAGCACCCTCTGACTGGCATCCCACAGGATGAACATCATTGACGCAAGGGAAGTCACTGTCCCTACATTCATCCACACATTCACACATGAATGATGAAAGACATGACACAGCAGTGCGTCACTGGATGTTTATTGCACATCCAGTGCAGTTATGCAGCTGGAGCGGTACAGGGCAATGCCGAGCACACTACAAAATATGGGCACGTGGAGGGCCAGCCAGAGTCCATCCGGGGATGACATGTACTGCGGAAGAGGAAGGGTACAGTCCGCAGTCTGGTTGCCGTGTCATTGGTCGTCAAACAGGATGTGGCAGTCCATGTCGCTGTCCAAGGGGAGTGCATCGGAGTGTATAGGGGGTCAGTGGAAGGTCATGAGGCCATGTGCAGGACCAAGCAGAAACAGGCCAGGTGGCGGAAATGTATGCTAGTGCCTCCTTCTGAGAGCCAACCCATCCACGTCCTCGTCCTCGGATGTGTGCTCTGCCCCACCTGTGGGTGTTGCAGTACCGGCTGCGGCATTGTGTGCCACTGACACATCAGGGGCCTGAGTGGATACGCCTGCCACACTGGGAGGCACTGACACACCAGGGGGCCGAGATGTGGATGGTGTGGGGGCAGCCGCATTCATCAGTGACACGCCTTGTGGCAGCAATGCCATGATGAAGTACTGCAGGGCATGGTAGATCCCTGCTACATTTCGATGGTGTGCAGCGGTGGCTGCCATCCTTTCCGCCTCCATCCGCACCATGTCCTCCATGAGCCTCCGCATGTGTGCCAGCTCATGGCTGGCATCGCTGGAGCCACTCTGAGCGGACAGGTGTTCTTCTCTCTGCGTCATGACTCCAGCGATGTCAGTCAGGGCTGGTTGGAGACCATGGGGCGGATGTAGACACCCATGGATGGCGTCCAGTTTGGTAGCCATGAGTTCGAATCCCACCCACACCTGCTCAGCTGTCTCCCTCTGGCTCTCCAGCACACGGCGTTGGAAGGCCATGTGTTGTTCCTGGGGGTCTTGGGAGAGTGCCGGGGCTGTGGGTGCCTCCTGCTGGGTGGTTTGGGTGGTGGGTGGGGTCTCATCGATGTGGCTGGGCTGCCCTGATCCTGGAGGTGAGTGGCGGATGAGGTCAATGATGTCTTGGATGGTTTGGGTGTCGATGCTGGTGTTGTCCTCCTCGTCATCAGTGAAGAGTGACAGGGACTGCTCTGCAGGAGGTGTTGACAATGCCCCTGCGATGTGAAGGGGAAATGGTGTATTACAATGTGTCCACATGTATGTAGCCGCATGGTACAGGTTGACGTTCAGACAGCATGGCATTGTACATTGTGACAGTCTTAGGGTCTGGGCGAGGACCCAGGGTCATTGTGGGTGTGCACTGTGCCCTGCTTGCTTGTGCATGTGTGCCATTGTGGCCATCTCAACCCGTTCCCCCAGTACCTAGTGGTCACTCACCCTGTTGCGGTTGTGTTGTGTCCTGTCGAGCAGAGTCTGGCCCCCCGACTCCAGCCACAGTCTCCACACTGATGACTGTCGACACCAGCTCCTCCATGTCATCCAGCTCCAGCTGTGGCGCTGGGCCCCCACCTCCGGTCTGCGTTGCTGCCTTCTGGTTGGCGGTGAGTTTCTCCTTGGTCTTCCGCTTGATGTCATTCCATCGCCTCTTGACCTCGTCCATTGTCCGCTTGTGCTCTCCGACGGCATTCACCTTGTCGACGATGTCCCACCATATTCCAGTTTTGGTGCCCAATGACAGCTTGGAGGTGACGAAGAGTTGTTGATGGTGTTCCATCACCTCCGTGACTATGATCCTGTTCGCCTGCGGACTGAACTTGGTCTTCCTCGTCTTCTTGTCCTTGCCCTTCCCTGTCCCCGAGGTCCCAGGCTGGTCGTCCGGGGTGCTTGTGGGGTTGCGCTCGTCCTCTGCGCCTGCTCCGGCTGCCTCCATGGTGCTTGGGTGTTGGTCAGTTGGTGTGTGGGTGTTTTTTCTACTTTTATGGTGATTTTTGATGCCTGCCAGGTGTGTGTTGCAGGCCTGGCGCTGCTTGTCGCTGATTTCCTCATCGCGCTTTGGCCCATCGCGTGTTTTTTGGTGTTGTGGTTTGTGTTTTTATCTCCATCATGCTGGTTGTATCGCGGACATTGTTCGCGGTCTCGGCAGACTATCGCTTGCTACCGCCTTGTTGTGAATTCCACGTTGACACGGGGTTATTTTCCCGCGATAGGCTGCCATATTGAAAGTTGCGTTACGCTACTCTTGCGGTAGTTATCGCACGTTCTTGTGAATATACCCCCAAGTCATCTACAAAAGGTTCTACCTGCCCTCACTACTCGGCAAGCAAAATTTAGATGACCCAATAAGCATTGAACCTCAGACAATGTCAACTTATAAGACTTTCTTGCATACTCTAACATGCTAGTCGTCTCCAGTATTTTCTTGTTCGGAAGTCTAGCTTCAATTTTTTCCATATCTATCTCGATGCCTAGGTATGTTAAACAACAACTCGGACCTTCAGTTTTTTCCTCTGCTAGTGGCACCCCCAACTCTTGCGCCACCAATTCAAAATCTCTTAATGCTTTTTCACACTGTTGGGAGCCCACAGCTCCCATAAATAAAAAGTCATCTAGATAATGTGTCATGTCCGTGTGTCCCGTTCGAAATGAGAAGCACCACTGTAAAAAAGTGCTAAAAGTCTCAAATAGTTTGCAAGAAATTGAGCAACCCATGGGGAGCGCTTTATCCACGAAAAAATTTCCTTCAAAATAGATACCCAGCAAGTTTAGTGTTGGCACCCATTTTTCTTATCATGCCTAAAGCTGTATCAACTGAAGCGAATTTGACCATTGTATCCTCTTTGGCAATAAAATCAATGACAGAGAGACCTTGAGGCCATGATAAGTATTGTATCATTCTAAATTCCTGTTAGACTTGGCATCTTTTGGCGTGTTTCCCTGACTTTTTGCTTTCTGACCTCCTGGTTTTGACTCTGTTTTTGCTGGTGTAATGATTCTGCGCACTTTCCTCACTGCTGTCCAGTGGGAAAGTG